>DVQM01002026.1:0-10773 GCA_018231645.1 Heliconius ricini | reverse complement strand
AACTCAACGCCGCGCTTTGCCTCGACACCAGAGCGAAGAAAATGGAAATATAAATGTAAGTAAATATTTCGTCTCCTCGAATAAGGATCGGACCCACAACCAATCGATTTTACAGTCACACTTTATGCTACTGCGCCACGACTGGCCTCTTTTTTTACTATATTTACACAGTATATAATTATAAATTTAATATGAGCTATACGATTGTAACCCAACACACGCTCATTGGATTAAAACACAATTATAGACTTTAGCGTTCTAGTAATAAGTTCTGAAATTAGATCAATTTAATTTTCATTCCGGACTTCGATTACAATTTAATTAGGGTTGCCAATGCAGTGGACTTTTTTTTAATTTTAAAAACATTATATAATGATATTAAATTCTGTGATATTATAAAAACTATAAAAATTAGAAAGGATTACAGTTAAGTAGGGAAACTCAAGACAATTTTAGCAATATATTTTTGCTGAGTCAAGTGAAAGTATAGTACAAATACTGTCACCCCCTACATTTCCCCTCTCCAGTAGTGCATATATAAAAAAAATAATAAATATTTAAATACAGTATTTTTTTTTTACATTTTTAAAGTGTTAATCCACATTTAAGAAAGAAAAATACTTACTTAGAAAAGCGGGACTCAAACTCGCGTCTCCTGATCGGTTTCAGGAGGCGCGGGTTCGAGTTCCGCAACGTTCAAATTTTTATATGTTTTCTTAATAAGTGCAATAAAATTTTTGCTAATGTACTATATCAATATATTATGTAAGAAAGACATAATCATACAAATATCTCTATTAAAGTCATACAACGAAGGATATAACTATGCAAAATAAAATATTTTCACCAAAGCGACAACCCTAAGCATAACGGTTATTACAGAACGTATTATCACTGGCTGCAGTTATGGTCAGTGCATTGAATTTCAACTTTATCACAAGACTAAGCTAATTGAAAGTCTAATTGCTATGCAATTGCGATAGAACAAAGTTTCCTCTTGGCGTACTTGGTCTTGGGTAGCTACTTGAAAATTTTGCCAAAATTGATCTTAGATATCCAAACATACCTACATTTATAGAACGTACACATATTACTTGTTTGAGTGGTGAGTTATTATATATACTATTATTTATTTTTTTTGAGGTTTTTTCTTGAAAAATTTAGCATATATTTTTAAGAATATAGATTTTATCATCCTTTAAATTATATAGGAAATAAAAAATTATACGTATGGCTTAGCAAAATAATTATTATTTGGCTTGGCTCATCAGTTGAAACGGCAAAGTGATGAAGTTTTTGATATATACCTACATTGACATAGGAAATTCTGGAATATATTGCTTTCTAACACGCTTTATTATTAGCTTGATTCTATCTTTGAATAATGAATGCTTGTAGCGGAAACTTTTAACAATAATATACTTTGATAATAATATGACAATGCAATAATAACATAAATAACGGATAACCGATAATTCAGACCCAACCAAGGATTCCGTACCAATTTCCGGTTTGTAAGTCAACAGTAATTCATGCTTACAACAAATAATAGTTAAAAAACTTAAGAACACGATAACGTAAAAAAGACAAAAAAAAGTTATAAATCGACAATGATTAAAAAAACTTATCAACTACTGTGAAATATAAATTAAAAAATTGAAAAATGATATACGTTTTTTTTTTAATTAAATTAAGAATAATATTAATCAGATAAAGTGCATAGTTTCAATAGGTTATTTAAAAAGCACTCCACGCTTTTACATTGCAATACTTTTTTTTTGTTTACACTATTTTTAATTCAAATTTGTTCTTGGATTCGTATTTGGCTTATTCTTAAATAAAATTAAAAAATGATAATTTTCATTTTATACATTTTTTTTTCACAAAAGCGTGTGTTTTTTTGTTTGTTTTTTTATTATTATTATTTATCAGACAAAAAGCAGCGAAGTTTAGTAACAATCTGTTATATTTCTTGGTTATCTAATAAAAAAAATATATTTTGAATAAAACTATTTTAACGGGTAGACGTCTACCCGTGACCACGGACTACTGCAAAGTGTTCGAAACGTCGGGTTTCCAAAAATGTATAAAAATACCAAATATACGCGATTAATCCGGTTAAAATAGATTTATTCAAAATGTGTAATAATCGTGAAAATCAAAGAACTTAAAAAAAATATAGTACAAATATAAATTCAACAAATAATATTCTAGACAAAAAAATGAAACGCTAAACATGACAGACAACCCTAAACTATTTATTTGTCATCGACGAGTAAATACATACCAAATGTACATTCAACACGGCAGCGGTCAATACCTTTTATATCACATTAGTTTGTCATTTCTATGTATATTTGTACAATAACAAATTTAAATACTATTTCCAATTAAGTGATTTGATTAATTTTGCCAACGATTTCTGACGTGGTCAGTTCAAATGTCAATATTAGGCCGTTGACAAACGAATGTTTTGCAATAACATAATTATAAATTTAAATATTATTAATATAAAAACCATACATTGCATTGCGTTTCGACAGTTATTATTCATTCGCTTTTTACCTCCTTTTTTAGCTTCGCGCTACATCCCGTATATAGCAGAGTAGGCAGAAGGAACCTTGGAACCTTGGAACCTAGTGTTATGATACTCAGTTCTCATTAAGACACTTGTTCTCCACTTTCCGCCGTATTTTCTCATTTTCCCGAGTTTCGTTCATTTTCCCGAGTGAAAACTGACCACTGGTACGCTAGTGCGCCTGCATAAGGTAGAGGTCGATGTAGTCTTAATAAAATGTAATTTATTTTATTGAATTTCGACTGTTAGTTTTAACTTTTTTTTATTAAAAATGATAATATATAAGTCCTTTAGCCTGACTCACGACTCAGTGACGTAACACAACGCTGATTTTTGTAGAAATATACCGGCAAATTGACAAGAACGAAATATACACATACATACATACATGTAAGTTCTTTGATAAAAAAAAGTCCGTGCTACTTTTCCACGGGCAGTCCCATTAAAAGTTACATAAAGACCGAATTACTATAATTAAAATGCTTTTGCTAATAATTCAGTAATTTGAATACAAAAATGCAGTTTCGGTTGTTTAATCAGATTGCTGTAATTAACGCCGCTCGACTCCAATCATTGTTAATTAACTGCGTGATAAAAACAAATAAGAACTGTGTATTGCATTATGTTAAGTCGGCTTGAGTATTGTTTGTTGAGGTAATGAAATTCGTTGAAGAGTACAACAATTCGGTACAGATATATTAGTGAATGAATATAAGCGCGGCGTAGAGTTCCGCTACTCTAACACGAAATGCCTCCAGATCATGGCGAAAAGTGGGAAACGAAGTGTCTTAACATTAGGGTCCCTCTGCTTACCCTGCTGCATGCGGGATACAGTGAGAGATTTAATTTAATTTTTTACTGAAAAAGAAAAAAATAGAAAAACCTCTTTTGCATATTTATATGGAGATTCAAAGAAAAAAAAGAGAGAAAATGGCGATATAATATCTACTTGCAACATAGGTGGGAAGTTCGCAATATCTTATATCCTTGCTTAAACAGAAGAAAGAAATTTCTTGATATGCGGGAAAAAAGTGACATTTTCAAGATTTCCGCACCCAAAGATTTAAACAGGGCCCTATAACTAAGACTCCGCTGTCTGTCTGTCCGTCTGTCACAAACCATATAACCGTTTTAAATGAAATTATCACAGATGATGCATTTCAGTTGTCAGTATAACGACAAATACTAAAAAAGACCATCTTTACCGCTTTTAAAGACAATACGCAAGGTACAAAATACTTCGTGTGCAAGTCCAACTCGCACTTAGCCAAATTTTTTTTCACTTTAAGCTGTTTTCCCACGATTAAAGATAATTAGTGCTAGCTTTACATTTAACCCCACACTTAGTTTTAACCATCACACGTCAAAGACATTACCGCTTGAATTATTACGGTACCGTTCATTAACTAACGTAAATCGTGAAAATTACTCTTCATATTAACCTGATATGTCACTGTCAATAGCACATTAGGCTATTATTAAAACATTCACGTTTGCCATGTTGTATTTGAAAATGTACTTTAAATATTGTATGATTAATAGCGTAACTTAACGCCGATCTTTGTGGTACCTCAGTGGGGATATATAGATAATTCTACGACCCGAGTGGACATGTTACCAGAGTGACGAAATGAAAATATTAAATATTTTATTCCCTGAGTGGGAATCAAACTCACAACTGTCGCGTTTAGAATCACATGCTTGTGCCACTTTGCCACGAGGCTTTCAACAGTATAATAAAAAATATAATATATATTTTATCGCATAAAAAAGAAAAATATTTTATTATATTAATTTAGAAATAAATCAATGTGTAGTGGCGGCCTTATTTCCTAAAATGATAAATAATATAAAATAAAGCACATGTAACGAGGCAAAGCGCGGCGTTGAATTCTGCTCATCAAAACGAATAACTTCAGAATTCCACAGAATGTGCTATTACGCTAGGTTCTCTCTACTTACGTGGCTAAGTGCGTGATACGGCGTGAAAAAGTTGTCTATTATTTTCATCATTACACCGTAAATAGATTAAAAAGAGTCGTAAAAACGGGCACGAGAACCCAAAGTGAGATAAACTTGCCTTCACATAGATCATAAATCTAACAAATTTAGGTTTTCCTATGCGTTTTTGTCGACGTGTTAGTTTATGGGTTATGTTGGAACAACAACATAAAATGTTTATTTCATTTTTGCTACAAGGTATAATTTATAAACTGTTACTTACGAATGGAGGGTGGCAGTTGGTTTGATATGATACGTCTTATATAGTTACACTATTTATTCTTCTTTGTTAGAGGGTGTTTTGAAATGTTAAAGTAATTTGATCGTTTGTTTTATGTGTGTAGATTTTTATATGAAAGAGTTGACCAATACGCATTTTTTTTATAATTTTTATTTTACTTAGTTCGCATATAGAATGTATATAATTCTATAAAACTCTTTTCGTTAGTGTAGGGAAGCAATAAAAAGAGTACTTCCCAAAATTCCTATAATGCTTTACTTTTCTCATTTCACGCAAACGGAGTTGCGGAATACAATTCACATAATGAGGCCACTCATTATATGAGTTGTATGTATCTTGGCGCAGGGGTGTAGACGCGACGGGTTGTGGGTTTGATTCCCACTCGAAGACATTAAATATTTAATAATGTCATTGCTGCAGTAACAAAGAAAAATTTGACCTTGAGTTCCGTCACTCTACACGCAAAACCTCCAGAACTAAGCTGAAAATAGAGAGCAAAATTGTATTAATGAGAACGGAGAATCTTAACACTATAGGTTACTATGTTTCCCCGCCTACATTGCTGTGTTTGTGATGCGGCATGAAACAAAAAAAATAAAACAAAGATATAATAAATAAGAAAATTTGGTTATAAAATGAGGAAACCGTCAAATATCTAGCATATATTCGAATCACGTAATAACAGCGTTCTCAACCATAATACGTATATTCTGTTCGCGGCCTAATATTCAAATTTTATGAAATACAACGCCTGTCGTCGTGTCATGTTATAATATACATGTATTTTATTTTTACGTTTTTCTTTTGTCATTTCAGAAAGAACTTCATGACGAGACTCTCCGTTCTCCTCTATTCACCAGAGTTCCGAACACTGATAAGTAAAGTAAAAAGTGACCGAACTCTTCGATGTATCAGAGTAAGTTTATGGTAAGAGAGTGGAGTAATGGAAATAATTAATTTTTCCAAGTGGGAGGAAAAGGACAAAATCACAACTATTGCGTTTACTGCGCCATGATGGCCTTTTAAATAAATAAATTTTCTTTTGAGTACAAATCAAACATATAACCATTGCGTTAAATTTTAACAGATGATGACTATTTAATGTGATTCAAAAGTTTTCAAAGATTATTACCGTACCTAGTTTTATTTTTAAATCGTTGAATTATTCGAGGCCGTAAACTTGACGGTCGTGGGTTTGATTCCCACTTGAGGTAAGTAAATACTTTTTATTCCATATTTAGCGAAGTAAGGGTTAAAAAAATCGACAGTTTAGTTAATGAATATGTATTCATGAGAACACAGTGTCTTAAAACTAGGTTCCAAGGTTCCCTCTGCCTACCGTACTATGTGCGAAATATAATGCGAAACCCCAAAAGTACATAATATTTAAATTAAAAACGAAAAATGAAGAAGATTTCATGAAACAATAAAAACATTGTTAAAACAAACCAAGCCTCATTATCTACGGCATACATTAATCAAATTTCACGCTCCACAGTCAATGTATTAACGATAATTTCATACAAATGAGCAAAAATATGTGAAACGTTGTCGTTTTCAATATTAACAGTTACAAATTACGAAATCGAACGTTCGCGTCCGTTTTTGTATACTCTTACAATTATATCGTATGTTTTTAATGATGGTACTAAAGTAAGCAAAATTTATATCTTGTTAATCAACTATATTGTTATGTACACTAGCTTCTGTCTGTGGCTTTGCCTGTGTATTTAAATTTAAATAGAGATAACTGAAAGTGATGTATTAAAAGTTTTAAGTTACCGCGGTAGCTTTTCTTGATAAATGGACTATCCATTAAAAAAAACAATTCGAACCAGTAGTTCCTGAGATTATCTCGTTTAACCAAACAAACTCTTCAGTTTTAACACGCTAGTATAGATTTTATTATTGATTGAGATATTTTTTTATGGTTAAGATATACACAGAATGACAGGTACCTGTCGTTTATGAAGATGATACGAAGAAAGCGGTTCGATAGTAAAAACTATATATAATGCTAGAATGTGTGTTAAGATTGGTGGGTGATTTTGTTTTCTGTACGATTGACGGAACTCAACGTCGCATTTCTTCTGACCTGATAGAACAAGATATTTTTTTTAATTTATAAGGTCAAAATCTCCCGGTTCCCGTTTGAGGAAACGATACTTGAAATCTTCTTTACTCTAGCATACTCAAAACTTTAAATTTTTATATTCTTTCATAAGAGTACATGATATAAGTTATTTCAAGTTTTAACTTTATACATTTTCTAACCGAAGTATTTCATGTTTTATTATCCCCGTTTGCTGAGAGCAATATCAATTCTCTCATGTATTCTCGGTATTCGAGTATAAGCAACACACTGTTAGGTAATTTATCTTACAATGGTCGAAGAGAGGTTGGTCAAGAAATACATTGTTCATGTCGTGAACACATGTTCGATGAAGTCCACATTGAGAGCGATGCTTTTGGATAAGCCGAAGAAATGGAAATATAAATTTAAGCTATAACATATAATATAATATTTATAATGTACATATTATTATTACTTATATAAGTATTTTCATTTCTTCGTTCCGGTGTTGAAGCGCGGCGTTGAGTCCTGACACTCAACGCTGATATTAATCAAGCGCTGATGTTTTCGACTTTATTCAAATAAAATATGCATATATTATGAACAAATATGAATATAAATCTTCCCCCTGAACTACGCCGAGTATATATAAGTAAAGATATATAAGTTACTTTTAGTCTTCTGTATTTTGAAATGTTGTTTGTTGTTTTTTTGAATTACGCTGTGTATATATAAGTAAAGATAATAAAATACATTGTGTAGTTTAAAACATTTTTTTTAATATAGCAGTACTTAGTGCTAGGATACTTCATTTTCCATGCAATTGTTTATTTTTTGTAAAAAATTCAGAAATAAAAGTATATTTATTCCACTGAGTGGAAATCAAACCCACAACGCGTATATCGCGTATATAACCATATTTTATTAAATGTCTATTTATCAACCACACATCGAAACGAAATAAATACATTTAATAAAAATCGAAAAACAAGAAAAGTCTAAGGTTAAAATTCAAGCCAAATAAGTAAAATGTATAGTATTAAATAATTTGATTTCTCCAATTTAACACGGGGCAAAGTTCCAAAACGTAGTGTACGGTCAGAATACGTCATCAAAATTATATTGCATTCCCTACTAACTACTTAACATTCAAGTTGTTAATTGCACTGAATTATGCAATATAATGAAGCCTTTGTGGGAATGCCTTTGAATAACTTCGTATGATGGCAATAGCCGCAGGTTCGAATCTACTAATGGGGTATCATGGGTAATCAACACATGTTTTAAGAAGCTCTTGTCAGGAGAGTTTGTAGCGCCTGACTGTAGAGGTGATGGTTATGAGGTCGGTCCCCAGAATGTATTATTTTCATTTTCCCGCCCTAGTACACAAATTCATTTCAAAGTATTGAATTGAGGTCCATTTCTTAATTTACGATAAAGCAAAAAGCCGAGAACGAAGTATTTAACACTTATTTATTTCTGCCTAAATTACACATGTTGCATTTTGAATGGAAAAATTAAAATGTAGAAATCAGTCGCGATGCAGGGGCACTGAGCACGACTGGTTATGGTTCTATCCTTTATTTATTTAAATTTATATTTCCATTTCTTTGCTCTGGTATCGAGGCAAAACGCTTCGTTGAGCTCTGCGACTCAACACGCAATGCTTCTAGAATTTGGCGGAAAGTGGGGAACGGAGTGTCCTAAGACTGATTTATTACTCCTATAGAGTCTACAACTAAACAACCAGGTGTAAAATAGTGAGTGAGTGAAGACGGCAAACACTAAATACAACGTAATAGACCTCGTCGGGTTCATTTAAATGCTATTGTTCTAAATAAAGGATACTTAGGACTTGTTAAGTGGGTACTGTATACAAAAAAATTGGTACGGCCGTTGTTTCTTTGAATTAAGTTTATATGTATATAATCTCAATAAAAAATAAGCCCTTTTATATTTTTTACTTATATACTGCTTCAGCTTCTCTGTATCCTGTAGATAGAAAGGTAGGCAAGAAAAATATTATGCTTATTAATAATTCTTTTCTTAATGCCGCGCTTTACCTCCGTATTAGAATGAGGAAATGTAAATCTTACATATTTCACATCTATCTATATGTAGGAATCAAACCCGCGACCGTCACGTTTTTCCTCAGGGGAACAAGTGGCAAGTAAGCCACGTGTAAGCTCTGTACGTTAAGCGGCTTCTCTTATTCGGATCAACAAAATAACAAAAGCACTCAATTTGAAGCAGTTAGCACTCAATCATGAGCAAAATTTAAAATATATCATATTCTCCACCAAACATAGTCAAACCGTTCAGAATTGCAAAACACCCTGGAACATTTTGATATTATTCAAAGAGATAAGATCATCAATTATAGTGAGAGTGTAATGGAAAATACAATTTCCTTCCTATTTCAATATTCACTTTGACGCTGCACTGTATAATACGAAACGACGATATACTTTGAGACGACAACTCTCTTGCAGGTAATATAGGTTTGAATTTTTAAAGCAATATTTTAAAATTAAATAGCTTAAAGGTGTATCTGACGGATTTAATCAGCATTAAGTAAAGGTGGCGTAACTCTGTATACATTTTTTAAAATAATTGAATATCCATTTTTTTTACATCTGGGCTATTTAAAAATATTTATGTATAAACATATATGTGAGTAGTATGAAATTAAGAATTGATTGAAGATGAGTGAAGTGTTGTTTTTTTGTTTATACCTCATTCACGTGAATATATCAATTTACTGAATATTTTCAATCAACAACTCTGTCTTCTTGAAGATTAGTTGATTTTTGTTATCTTTGTTAACATAAATTCTTTGTTTATCCATCCTTTTCACCTGATCTAGACTCATTTTGCCTATAGAACGTTCCTTATTCTTACTTACATATTTTTTCTCAAGCGCAAAAACAGAAATAACAAGGATATGCCGATTTACCAGAGACTAGTCACAACCAACTGCATACTTACGATCCACCCATACAGTATCAATTTTTAAACCCCAGTCGAGAAATTGGGGTGACATTTTCACATTTATGACTATAAATTGCGTACTCCACGCTAGGCACAGTATGATCGACGTTGAGATGCAATCGTTTATTCCACCCGTAACCGCGTATATCGAGTTAGCCTGTTTCGTATGTCGATTTTGAATATTCAAAGGGAATGTGTGGGCAACATATTGGAAATTATTACAGCAAGTTAATTTGTAAGTCTAAACTTACCTTAGGTCCCATTTTGATGTTAGGTGAGTATGTTTTCTTTTTGAAAATTATTCAAATTAAGACAGAACATTTTTACTTTTTGAATTAAGATTGTATTTGTACATTTTAACAAATTACTTTAAACAGTGCATTAAAAGTACAGCCTTTACATATAAGACAAATCTAAAATCTACATCGAGAATTAAAATTATTAACAATATTTTTCTCTTATTATTATATAGTATATCTGTAATAGTAGCTTCAGATTCTTTTTTTATACAAAAAACTGCAAGAGGTATTTGAAAAAAGTAATAAATTTCTGACAAATTTCTATTTTTGGTAACTCTTAAATAAACATAAAAAGGTTAAGTGCGAGTCTGTTATATGAAAAATGATATCTAAACGCTCGTATATTTTGATTACGTTAACATAGAAGCTTGATTTCTTCCGTGCTCCAAGGAATTATAGTCATTTAGTTCCATTCTATCTTGAGATAAATAATCCTGACAGACGGACAACATCCTCCTGTAATTGTTAGTTCTTTCCTTTTACGGTACGGAACCCTAAAATATTATACCCTCCCAAGTTCACTAAAAGAGCATCTAATGAAAAATCGGTCCTACATATTGTCCAAAACAGTTGATTCAATATTAAGCGT
>DVQM01002025.1:0-10776 GCA_018231645.1 Heliconius ricini | reverse complement strand
GCGCGCCCACTAGTATCTAATAATAGAATGCTTCAAAACATTTTTAAAAACATATTTTCGGAAATTCACTTAATTCTAAAAACAACCGATGTATTTCCCATCTTTTAGAATTAACTATATTATTCATAATTTCTGAGAAGTGGCCGTCCGTTGGTATTCCGCGTAACCCGACCCGCCGTGCTTGTCACCAAATAATATGATGATCAGAAATAAAATAGCAAATTGATTTGATATTATATATGAAGATATATAGTAGGGAACGGAGTGTCTTAACACTAGGTTCCCTCTGGCTCCCTTGCTGTGTGCGGGATACAGCGTGAAGCTGATACATACATAGGTTATTAATTCTAAATTATTATCATCGTTATCGCATTATTGTTGTTATGCATACTTTGTTCCTTATGTATCCTTTTGCGTGTGTAGCTATATTCATTAAATGTACATGTAAAGTAAAGCTTCATATTTTATATTTTAAATTGCGTGTGGGTTCAACTCCACTTATGAAAAAAAAATATTTCCTTTCCCCGTCCTGACAAAACAAAGCGCGGCTATGAGTTACGCCACCCAACGCGCAAAGTTCGAAATCGGATGGAAACGGAGAATTAAGTGTCTTGACTCTAGGTTCTTTAAGTTTTCTATAAAGAAAACTTTTACAGTAATAGTTTTCTTCATTGTGCTTATTTTTTATTTATGTAAGAAATAAATAAAAAATAAGAACAAGAAGGCACTAAGGCGCAAAAAATACCATATATAAGTATATTACATACGCATTAAGTACTTCGCTATTTTCGTCACATTTGCTTAAAATATTTTAACAAATTTTAGCTGATTTAGCAGACAAATTCAAGACATCTGGATTCTGAAAACTCACGTATTGCATTAAACATGTCAATCTCCAGAAGATAGTCTCCATGCTTGAGGTTCGATTCAAACATTACACTCACTCACGATGAAAGTATATTTATAGTAAAACAGGGCAATCGAATAAAATTAATATATTCATTTATTCATTAGCCATAAAAGACCAGATTTAAAAAATAATTAACTTAGAATTGAAACTAGAGAGAATTGATTGAACTTGAGTGCAAATTTGTATAATGTTAATGAGTTTTGCAAATCTTAAAATTTGACTTTACAATATATATAATATATCCTTTTGGAAGTAATTCTTTAGATAATAATGTTATATTGCATTTAGAACGAGCGGCCAGGGAGCGGGCGAGCGAGTGACATTGGCCCGCTGACCCACTCACTCGGCCCGGCTCGTTTGCACAACTACGATCTTTATCGTGTCGTTGCTATCTGCTATCCACGATTTTCATATCAATTTGCGTAATCGCCGCGGTCGTTTGAACTCCGGAACTAATGTTTTATGTATTAACTGGACTTTTGAAATATACAGATGTTTTGGAATTCTAAGTTTGTGTACGGTAACGTGCTGGCTTCTGGCGTTCATTTTCAATTGCAAATGAATAAGTAAATATTTAAAATATATCACGAAATATGGTATATCGTTTCATTTTAACATTGCTGTTAAATTGGTCGTGTCGGTCGTTCAATATTTCTTTAAATCAAACGCGCTGATTCGTGGAAACCTTGACGGTTCGCATTCACGATATCTCTGCATTCGAGTTAGGCTTAGCTAATATAATTTATGAACCGGTTTTAGTATTGCTTCAAAATTCAGTAACCAGCTATTGACCCACTGACACACAAACAGAAGGAAAACAACTGGCTTGCGTGTCACAAGACGCGATCGGACTAACGTCGCGTCGTCTGAAAGTCACGACTGTTGTATCGATGAGGGAAGAGGAAACTTCGGTTACTCTATTGCAAATATGGATAGGTTTTGTATAATGTATTCCATATAAGATACATACAGAAAGTAATTTAAATGTTTTTATATATAAGCGACTGAATATTTTACCATAATACGACACAGAGACAAATTGTATGTTGCTAAAAGCTAATACCTCATTTTGGCTAACCTGTCCAAGAACTGTATTTTACTATACTCCATATGAAAAATATATTCTACATAATAAATAAACTATATGTATTCCAGTTTTATAACAACACATGGTCAAAGTATGAGTATTTGAAATAAAGATTTTACTATAATACAATAATTAGCGGTCGAAGACATCTCTCGGTCTGAAAGTAAACCGACTTTCATCGATACTACAATTTGACGTCATAGCTTTTAACGTGAGTATATTTAATGAATACTATATCGCAATCGAAGTCAATAATCTTGAATGTTATTTATTATTATTTCATGCAATCGTAACATGAAATTGGGAAGTAAACATAACAATACATTAACAAACATATTTTTCAATGTGTACATTGGACAAATTCCAAACGGATAGCTCTACTAGTTTCAATTCTTAAAATAGCCAGCAGGTATTTTATCACGACCTATTTGCGTTCGTTACTTCTTCAAACTTCAAACAGATGTGAAATCCTTTAAATATATGTAATATGAATTTATCTTGATATGTTGGCGACGATCGACATTAATGCCTGCATTTTTTTTATTCTTCTTCAACTTACAGTATATTAGATATTCTTTTACTACATAATAAAAAATATATATTTTTGCTATAAATAATCTCCAGAGTCAAAATTGAACATGAAAATCGCATAGATAGATATCAATCTGCGCTAAGACGCGACGGCGTCAATATAATTTTGATTTCCTTTTTATATGAAGATTCGTATGCATTTTTTGCTACTCTCAGGAAATAATTGTAGTAATTACTAATTACCGTTTTGTGCATTAATTTTTGTTTATTATAACAAAAAATACACATTAAGAGTTATATGACTGTTAAAATTAGAATTGTGTGTGATTAAGAAATGAAATTATTAAAATACATTTAACAAATTTTGAATCCAGTTGAGGGCAGTCGTGGCGCAGGGGCACAAATGTGTCATTGTAAACGTGATTGGTTCTGAGTTTGACCTCTACTGGAGAAAATGAAATATTTTCAATAAAGCAAAAAAGGCAAAGCGGCTATTCCGCCACTCAACATGTAATGTCTCCAAAATTCGGCGAAAATAGAAATTCGATTGTCTTACCACTAGGTTCCCTTTGCCTATCGGCAGAAGAAACCTAGTCTACCACCTTGGCCATCCTGCCAGTAACAGGGTACTGTTGTATGAGGGATGCAATATAAGGGTATTGATAACTCACATACGATTTCGATTAAAACGTAATTTATATAATTGTTATATATATTTATTAAATTTAAAAGTCAGATTTTGACATGTAGAAAATAAATACTTACAGGAAACAATATTTTCGTGAAAGTTAGTCAAACGTAATAAACAATACACGTCTAATTATAGACAACGCTCGTGCGGAGTGGCGATAAATAGAACGTGATATGTGGGCCACAGGCGCGCCCGCGCATCTCGGTGATATCATAGAGCTATTAAATTCGTTAGAGAATATGCTCATTCGTCTTATTATTATTTATTTAACTGCTGTGAACTGTGATTTACTGATACATACTTGAGCTGTACTTATATAAAAAAAAAACTGATTAACAATATTTAGAAACATATTTACTGAACATATTCGGGGTTTTCTTCTATTTTCAATGATGATGATATTAAATATATGCTTCCTGGATAATATTCAATAAGGCAATTATTTATAGATTTAAAAGATATAAATCGTATCGCTCCACTTCATTACACCTTGGCCAATAACAGCCACAGGGTCAAAGAACACAACAGGACAATCTTAATAATTCGCATTGCTATCAAGAGACAGCGCCCTTGCCAAAGCTACTTCTTCCGTCACTACAATTACCTTGGAGTTATTTTCTTCGTCCGTATGACCTTTCGGACCATGGACGGCGGATAATAAGCGTTCTTTTACTACAGACTACTAACTTTTAAAATAAATTACTTAAGTACATAGGAGACTGAAACGATTGTATTCATTCTTGGGCCCAGAATGTAAAGAGATAAAAGTGGTATGATTTAATAGATTCAGGTACATCATTCACTCTCTGAAAATTCTATTAGTATTGGGAATCATAGAGCTAAGTTATTAGAGATTTGATAAAGGATTAGATTTGAGATTAAGTTCACAACACATTTAATCTCTACAAAATAGGTGATTGTTAAGTAAAAAAATGTGGGAAAACAAAAGCAGCAATCGTTGAAAATATATAAATATAAATAAATGGGAAAGCACTCATAACGCTTCAAAACAAACGAAACGAGCGGTTTGGTTTGGTTCTTTGATTATGGCGTTTCGAGCGTGCCAGTAGAGCACATATCACTTCGCCAATGTCACGTTGTGTGGAGAAAAATACAAAAATAATTAGATATGGAGTTAATGTCAAACAGTTGTCAAATCTGTCATTCAAAATATGATTGATTTTAATCGATTCAAATGGATTTCGTTTTGGTTTTTTAGTAATTAATTGTTATTTTCTTTATTTATACTGTAATTGTATACTTTATAAAATTATCAAATATTTTTTTTTCGTAGTTCTGTTATCGATTATTTAAATATGTATAATGAGTAAGGATCTAAAACAATTTTTCTCATTTTTCTCTCTCCATCTGTTGATTGTCAATAGAGCTGATTTTTGATATTCTAGAATTTAAAAATTCCAACTTTTTAGACCATATCTGTACTTTCGTCTCCTTTATGTCATTTTTATTTTTATCCTATAGATTATGTATTGAATTTATTTTACTAGACTGCTGATTAAAAACAATCGCCGACCGAATTATCTTCATAACACGGAAATAATATGAATTTGCTTATATTTCTAATTTATAATATAGCTAAAATCATTATAGTTTTTTAGTTAATAAGGTATCTGTTTATAATATTTTATTATGGATATGAATACTTTATAAATAGAATTGTTTGTTTTATCTTATTTAATAGGTAACTAAGATAGATTTAAATAAAATATACGTAATAAAGCGATTGAATGTATGTATGTATATTCAAAGAAATGACAAATATAATTCATAAGTAAAAATAAACAGTTGGGAATTTTGCTTGTCGAAGTATATAATATGAAAGTACATGATTTACCTCATTACATTAGTTATGTAGGAAGTACCATTTATGCTTCTAGTTATATTTTGAATTTGTATTTAAATTATTTTCATAAGGTCACTTCTGAGTGACTACCAGTAGGCAAAGCACAGGGTTGCATACAAAACGCTATATCTTGGGAAATAAACATAATTGGAGAACTGAGTATATTGTAAAAAACATACGGAAAAAATCCTTGTGTGGTAGCGTGGTGATATTTAAAGTTATATAATAAATTATTAAGGATTAGTGGGAGTAGCCCACACTTGAATTATATTTTGAAATTATGGAAAAAGCCTTGGTTTATAACTTCATAATGATACGCACAATTTTCTCGTTCATACTTCTATATTATATTTTGCAAAATTTATGTTGTTAGCGTATAGCGATATGTGTTTTTATCGTAATATTTTAAAAACGTTAACCACTTCCAATTTCTTACAATATTCTATTTCTTCTGTGGAAAAATATTTCATAATTCTTATTTTCATTTCATATACAAGTATATATTTCTTTTGCTATGTGATTACATCTTATTATAATCGAACTCACACTCATGTAATGTATCCGTCATCCGTGTTAATTTCACGTTATTAATTATTTCAACCCCAAGTGCACATAATTCTGTCACGTTTATCGAACCTTTGAGACTGGGGTGTAATTTTCATTCCCCTACGAACTCTTATCAATATATATAGCTTTGCAGAGTATTCGACCATTTGGGCCATCGAGCCCTTGCTATTTACTCTTAGTAATTCTATTAATGTTTACATACGATCAATAGTTATGTAAACGAGGGATTGTCAACAGAACGTAAAAATTCTGAAAAGTAACATTTGTTGACTTTTTGCATAAAAATCATAGAAATTGTTATTCATAAATAATCTCAAGTTATAAATGTCAAACAAGACAAATATTTTTCCTTGATTTACTTATCGTGTAAACAATTTTCTTTTGAATCCAATTTCAGCGGTCAAAGATAAACAACTACTGGACCAAACTGAATTAAACTTTTATGGAACCAAATGGCAATTATTACGCATCGAACAAAGAAATAATCACGTAAATCGGTTCAGTAATCTGGGCGTAATCGGTGTACATATATAAAAACATATGTATATACATATATGCCAACCGAATTAAGAACTTCCTCCTTTTTGAACTGGGTAAAAAAGGGAAAAAAAAATCTGTTTTATATAATTTTTATCGCGAGTCCAGCTCGCCCACCGAGGGTTACAAAAATTGGAGGTCTAGCTAGCTAGACTAACTAGAGCTAGCTATTTCTGAAATTCAAGCTTAGCATAGCCAGAGTTCTTTCATCTGATACCTCAATTGAACTAGCGACTTTAATATCACATATTTCTTCTTTCTTTTGAGACTATTATTTTTTAGAATTTAACCACAAATATCAGTTTTTTTCCCGAATTATTACACCTGTAGATGCTAGCTGCCAAATGGCATAATTCTAGGTCAACCAGAAGTGTCCTATTAATTTTTATACCCTTTTTACTTTCAAAATACGCGTTTTTGCTATATAAACGTCCATTCCGCTCTCTATTCTTTTAAGTAAATGTGGAAATACATTATTTCAGGAAATCATGGGGCCGTAGTTCTGAGTATATAGTTTGAATCTTAACTCGATATCTTCACAGCAGAATGATCTTATAAGGGTTACGGAATCCTAAAAATATAATAACATTATATTACTGACGAAGAAGACAACGCTGGTATAACTGATGTAACCCAATTTCAAATAACAAATATAAAAAAATACAATAATTTATTTAAAAATTAGAAAATTTCAATTCTATATATTACATTATTTATCATGATGTATAAATCGACAAGACCACGAATCACATTTCAGCGCGAAGACAAAAACGCTAGTCTTACGATTCACCTTGTTTTGCGTCGGGAGCAATGACCGGCACAGCTGTGAGCCGTATAAATAGTGCACACAAACGAAACATGTATTTGTGTGTATATGATGACGCCTTATGTGTTTGGTATATATATATATATATATATATATTTTCGTTCAACATACAGTATTTCTGCTGTATATAAATAAATTTGTTTGACGTATTCATGTGCGCAGTTGGAAGTTTGTGGGTTCGAATACCAGTAGGCAAATACTTGTTTCTTGCGTCTTTTTAATAAAAACTGTGATTAAAATAATCACAGTCACCCAGGACGTAATATATCACTTTTTCTTTTGATTACACTGCCATATATAAGATTTGCGTAAAGATGAAAGTATTATTTTCTTTAATTTATTTTTTTACGTAATTTAAGCAAACACAGTTTATGTAATGGTTACTGGCAACGTATAACGTTATTTAACGATATCATTTTACAAGTCAATTCACGTGATGTGCTGCATAGTCTATAAGGCTGAATTGTATGTAGGTCAATGTCCAAGCCATCTTATAAATACTATATTCGCATTATCGATATACATATATTTGACACTTACACATAGACTTAAAGTACACAATTATTTATTTAGTAATCTGAATTAATGTCGTATTCTCATAACATTATCATAATAAAGACAATATCATCTATTAATTGAAAACTAACGTTTCAATCAGTTCAATTCAATATATTTTTATGGGCCGATGGAAATAAAGCAAACTGTTAATGTTTCAGGGAAGTTTTCCAAAATACAACTATGAAAACTGTATTTTAATGGATTTAGGCCGTTTTTGAGCTTGCAAAAAGACAATGACAGACAAAAAAATAATAATTGCATAAGGTTCTATTGCATTGATAAATGCAATAAAATATATTCTCATATATCTTCCATGTAAAGTCAATCAATCAATCAGTTATAATTTTATAATAATATGTATAGATTAATTACATTCTGTTTTATTATTTAATGTTTATTTATTTGCTATTTACAAAATGACACCATAACTACGTATTGTTCCATGTTTTTATAGCTGTAGGTATATTTGCCACGTGTAGAATAGTGCCAGAAGCGGTTGGCAACGATTATTTTTGTATTGACATCAAGCTTATAACGATCGATATCTATTAATTTCACCAATAATATCTATATTTTATTTAATTCTTAAAAAATATATATTATTAGAAATCAGAAGCTGTTAAAGTTTTTACGAACAATATAAAAACATATCGTCTATATGTTTCTACATTATTCGTAAAGAAATTACGTGGAAAAAAATGTAAAAAAATTACGTGGAATCTCCACGTAATTTTTTTTTTCTTAAGAGATCGCATTTACCGATTGCCCGCCTTGTTTTACTTTTTTCATTATTTTTAAGTTTGTATTTTGTTTAATTTTTTTTTGAATGTACAACAAAGTATATTTATTACTTTATAATTATTTTTAGATAACACCCAATACAAAGGAGGAGACATGAACGCGATTGGGGGTTGCCACTCTCATCAAGGAGGATAGCTGTCATCGCAAGGTAAATGATATGAAAATGTATTATTTAACAAATATTATTTATATAAGTGTATTTAAGACAAACATATTTATTATTTTAGTCTGGTTATCTATACTTTTATGCACTATTAAATCTTAAATGAAAAGTTTTGAGAGATATAACTCATAAAAATTATCGTAGGCATTTAGTAGAAAAATGTCTATTTTTAGTTTAACCGTATTTAATATGATTGGTTCTATAGATATGATGACAATTTACATTGGAGAATCTTAAATCTTGAAGTGTCGGTATTTTTTATGATTATACAAATTATCACTTTACAAACAATATCAAACAACAGAACATTGAAAACTAAAGACTTAGCTCATTCAATGAAACAGTTCAATGAAACAGGCGAAGTTTCTAAGATTAGCGTAAACAAACGCACAGACAAACATACAAGAATTAAAAAATCATTATACATAATGGTTTTTTTTCATTTGAGTTTTCTGAATTATATTTCAAGTATCGACATCGATAGTTACCATTTTATTGTAAGTATAGGCTCTTAGATATACAGAAACGCTCTTCATGCATATGTATAAACTTGTAGCAATACCATGACTTGACAAGGAATCCTCACAAATGCATAACATAATTACACAATAGTTGGTACATATTGTATCTATATAAATATATAACTGGTTGGTCGTTAATGTATTCGTGCGAATTGAAATAAGCATTCAAATACTTTGTAGTGTTCACAGTCACAGTTTTTCAGTCTATTTTAGCAAATGTAACGAACATTTTATGATTTTTTATCTTATTTTTATTCTATAATATTTTATAAAATAATATTGGGCCCGTACACACGTACGAATAAAAACATATTTAAAAAAAATAACAATCTCAGATATAATGTTGTCTTAGTACTTCTTTTGAGTTTTAAATACGATTAACTATAGTTTCTTTGTATAAATTTTTTTTTTATTATTCTTCTCCTTACTATGAATCAGCATTTTTATAGTCGTTACTATTATAATTATTAACCAATAGTCTTTTTATTTTCTTGCTTTCATCCTATAAGGGTTTTAATCGATCGAGGGCGGTTGTCACGGAGATACGTTACGGTACGGGCCATAGGCCCGCGAGAACTGGCTAAAATAATATTGAAACGATACTACCATATACAAAACAATTGCACACACTTGTAATTTATTAATTATATATAAATAAATATTTCATAGCTATAATAACCGCTATTTTCCGCTTACATTAAAATATATTCTAAAATATAAAAAATATATATTTGTCATACATATTATTTTATATAAGAGGGATTGATGACATTGACATGCTTAATAAGGTCGGTAAACTTTTTAGAAATGTCTCGCGGAAGTTTTTCCTTGTGTGCGTGTGGGTTCGTTGTAGCAGGGGCGAGGAACGCTCAAGGGCAATCGACGGGTAACGACCCCTTCACGTACCTTAGGTCCTACGTAGCGTGAACTATGCCGATTGATTATTATCAAAGTTAATGCTGAACCCGTTTCAGCTATTTCGTTTATTTAATGTGATTTACGTTTTTACACATTATGGTTAAATTACCCTTAAATATTTTAATATTAAATATTATATTAAGTTATATATGAGGTGTGAGGACCCAACATTTTCTTTGTTAAATTTCTTTGGTAATTGTAGGAATTAGCGCAAAGTTATAAAGAGTAATAAAAGTAAGTACGATTGGTTTAAACTGTGATTTCTTAATATGTATACTGGAACATGTATAATCTGGTATTCTTTAGAATAAATAGATAATGTACAGAAAACTTAAAATGTGTAGATAATGTATGAAATATTTTTTACTATATTCTTTTAAACTTAAAAATAACTAACCTAAATTGCGCTTAAAAACCGTACGTAGGAACCCAAGGTAGAAGTGTTTAAACTTAAAAATAACTAACCTAATATAATCTAGCTTGCACTTAAATATCGAATATAGGCATATGCCAAAGATATATTTGTTTTTCCGGCGGTGGGGGAACTGAACACTTTGACTCGTTGCCAGAGCGAGGAAATTAAAATATTAAATATTTTATTTCCCCGAGTGGAGGGATAGGAACTACAGAAAATAAAAAAAAAATATTTTTTTATTTCCTTGGTCAGCACAGTTGAGGTCAAGCACGGCGTTGAGTTTTGCCACGCAACACTCAATGCCTCCAGAGTTCGTTGGAAAGTTCGGAACGAAACTGTTTAAATGAAAATAGGGTGAATTCGCAGGTTCTTCTGCCTACCCTGCCA
>DVQM01002024.1:0-10776 GCA_018231645.1 Heliconius ricini | reverse complement strand
TATATATATGTGTGTATATATATATTTGTTATGATATACCACTAACTTCTCATTGCAGATACCAAGTAATGCAGCTATGCTGGAATCCAAACCCCGAACTACGCCCCACCGCGTCCCAAGTTCACGCTCTTTTACATCACCTACACACCAACCATTCAAATTCGAATTCTTCCAAAGACGACGGCTACGCCAGCAACGACTTCGAGGAAAGATGGCAGACACTCAAACCTAATACAATACCGAAGTTAGACGAGCACGTCGCCATAATACACGCCCCGTCTACATCCATGACGTCAAATTTCTCTGATTTCAGAGGTTCAGATCAAGATTTCGATAATGGCCACACTATACAAGATTCCCTCAGTGTTGAAATGGATACCGCTGTTTCGAGATCAAGCAGTATAATGTCCGATAGAGATCCCCTTTCCATACAAATTAAATCGGAAAGTCTCACCAATCTACACGGCTCTTTAGAAGATGTCAGGAATATCTACCTCACGCACAACGAAACGCCGGCGCTGGAATGTCATCAAGGAAATATTAACTTGGAGGATAAAGAAAAGGAACACGATCGATCGGACAGTTCAGTTGATCCGTGGCTAAAAGATATCATAACGGACAGTCAAGATGATGTCAGTTATTACAAAGATGTCAGCGATGTTATAAAGAATCTTGATAATATACTCAATTCGGAAAAAACATCGAGCTCCGAATCGAGTCACCAAGCGAGTCCTTCAAGAGATAATTTGAGCTTAGAATGCAAGAAGGATTATCCGTTGCAAACCAGTATGGTGAAGTCCCCAGGGATTAGTAACTTTCAGAACATTCTTGATACGGGTTTCGATTCGAAGTCAGAGACCGAGCCTTGTGATGACGATGAATTGGATCGTGATACTGTCGGCACTTTGAGCCATTCCTTCGAACGACACAGTGATTCTCTAAGCCAACAGACCCTTGAGAATATTACCCCGGAAACTCCTATAAAAGATTTGAATATCTCCAATAATATTACAAAAGAGGATATCAAACAAAATAATAGGAAAATAAATGATTTTAATATTCATAGTATTTTGCCAAAAGAAAATAGAGTAGATAGTAGTGATAGTGATGTACCCAAGTTGAAGGAATTATGTGTAGCGTCAATGCCTAGTGTAAGTAACGAACAAGTGATTTTAAAACAAGACTGTCAAACATCATATGATAATAAATTTACAGATAATAGAACTGGTACAGATACCAAGTCAGTAGATATTAGTACAGCGTTTATAAGCAATGAAATAGGTTATATAGAAAATCAATGTTTTATGCCAACCAGAAATGGAGAACAAACTGAAGATATGAAAAAGTTAAGTTCAGATGCAGATTTACCTGTAGAATTCGCTAGTACACCTAAAGAACCTTTAAATTCGCTAGTCAGTCAAACTATTTATAATGAAAATGAGCCTATTAAATCTTTAAATGAAGAAAATGTCACGTCAGAAGATAATCTTCAAGACGAAATAAGTAATGATATAAGTATTATAACGGAAATAGAAGGGCTCATCGTAGAGCGGGTACCGGTTATATTACTTGATAGTAAACATACTAATAGTGAAAGGAAAACCGTTCAATTAGACATTGAAGTTCCTTTGAATGATATCGAAAATTGTCCATCAGACAAAAGTTTACCATCATTTGAAGAAACAAAGTCAAGTATGGTAAATGATGTACGTTCGATATCTAATTCAATTGTAGAAAAAAGTATTAAAGAAAATAATGTAATCAGCAATAATGATATAGCGGCAGATATAAACGAATCAAATATTAATAATGATCTATTAATAACGATAAGCAATGATATAACTCATCAAGAAAATGTATCTTTGATGAATCATCATGACACTGGTAATGAAAAACATGTAAGAGATGAGTTAATATCTGAAGACAGTGTCCCCGTTGTAATAAATGATCTGAAAGAGTTGGAGGAGTTAAATAAATCTCAGCATGAAATAAACATTCTATCAATAAGTGATAAGTCAGAGAAAGTTGCAGATTATTTTAAAGACATGAGTGTTGATGTTAGTGTTGAACAGTGTGATGAACAAATTGAGGATATGGAAGCAGTAACCAACCATTTAGAAAGTATAGAATCTACAGAGCAACCTGAAACAGTACAAAATTATATAGAAGTTTCTAGAGAAGTCTCTCTCTTAGATGTTAATATTGATCTGCAATCACTTGAAGCTAGGCCTGAAGAAATACAAAGTAGTGATGATAATGTTGCTTCCATCTCTCAAGGCGAATCGAGCATCGTTGAGGACGTCACCTATAGGTTAGATGAAATAACGAAATCCAAATCTGACACTAACGAAGTGGGAACTATCAAACCTAACGACACTATTGTATATATGGATCTCATTAATGAAACTGATGGTAAAATACTTAAAGACAGCAGCGCAAACGAAAATGTTAAATATATAATACAATCTTGTTTAGAAACGTCTAACAGTGAAGCTCCTTGCGCTCTCATCAGAAATGAATCGACTGTATATTTGGATCTGCCTAGTATTATAAAAGAAACGGGTGATTTCTTGCATTCAGAGAAAAGTATTAGTAGCCAACAAATAGAAATTAAGGATAATATATGTACCAGTACGCCGAAAAGTAGCGATCCATCTCACGAGAATACTTTAGAAGCCGAACAAAATACCGAACTGTCTGTAACAAAAGTTCCTGAATACGCCACAGGGTCTCTAATGAAGCAAGAACAAATATGTATCACAGAAAATATTAGTCCTTTTGAATCTCCATCAAAAAGTCATCACACAGACACATATGAAGAAAATAGTTCAGTAGTGCTTGGCCCTTTTGAAAACTGCACTCTCGAATTATTTAAAACTATTAAATCAGTGCCGGAATTGACTGATCTCCCCAAAGAGGAATTGCTAGCGTTTTCGTCGAACTTTAGCGAAATGAATCTCGAAACACCGTCGCCGTTGCGCGATGGAAACTTTCTAAACGAAGTGCCTGACATAATACCTGATGAATTGCACTTCGACGAAATAGCCACTATAAGTGAAGCGAAACCTGAATCTCAAACACCTATAAATACAGACGAAACAGACGAACAATCTTCCACTGAGAAACGAGTATCGCCACTGACGCCGCCAAATTCACCGGGAAATTTTCTTGCGTCGACGTCCCAACAGAAATATGTAGTTGATATAAATCTCGATTCAAACGATTCTAAAATCGAAGTAGTGGATTTAAATCAGATAGATCTCCAAATGACTACTAAATTGGCGATGGCGGACAATGAGAATAATATGAATATTGAATACTCGGGGCCGTTGACTGAAGAAGGTATAACTTTAAATGATTCAATGATACGTGATAACGATGCTATACCAGAATCTTATTTGGCGGGAAACGGAGGGTCCGTTGAGGATGTGGGGGAGGACCTGGTGATTGACGAAGAACGAATGCAGGAATTAAGAAATGAATTAGAACTAAAATTACCATTAGCTCAGGTATTCTTTTAAACATATCGCATAATTTAGTGTTAAAATTTTGTGTTAAAACAAAATAGTTCAATCTCTAGATCGAACCCAAAACCATTGAGTGTACAGTGAGTTACTGTTATTTGTATTTCAGTGGACTCGTAAAGTCCACTGAGCCTATGGGCACACTATTACTATTAAGTAAAGCTCTGTTTGTCAAGATCAACTTATTTGTATTCTACTAGTATTATAAATGTTTAAGTTCGTGAAGATGGTTGTTTGTTCTACATTCTCATAAAAACTACTGAACGAATCTAAATGAAACTTTACAGCAATATACCTATAATATTACAATACTCTAAAATATAACTAAAATATCTTTATATCACAGGTAGCAGGAATAGAACCCCCCCTGCCAGTAGAAGCGGACTGGTCAGAACTTCCACCACCACCAGAACTAATACTCACATATGGTGCTTTGTCCCCCATCGCTGAAGAGACACGGATGCAGTTAAATGCCTATGAGAATGATGATCAATGTTAGTTTTTGGTGTTGATTAAATTTTAGATAGTAAGATTTAAATATTTTTCTATTTGGAATATTTTTACTAGCTTGACACCGAGTTAAGAAAAACGGGAAACGCAGTTTGAATCATACTGAAGCACTGCGTTTTCCACTGTCCTTAAATTATTGTGATATTGTGTGTTGAGTTTACCTTAACAACGCACTTTGTTTTGTTATCAGAGCGAGAAAATGGGAGTTATTCATTCCCCCTCTCTGAAATCGAACCCAGAACTATTTATTTAAATTTCGAATTTATTATTAGCAATAATTGCTGATTTTGTATTTATGAGTGTCTCTTATAAAAATGTAAACATTTGTAAATTAAAAAAAAAAATATACCAATATAATTTTAAACATTATAATTTAAAAAAAAGTAATTAAGAACAGAAATAAATAAATTTATTTTCATTTAATTAAAAGTACGACGTTGAGTTCCGCCATGAAGCAGCAATGTCTCAATTGGGCGGAACTGAGTATTTTAAAAGCAATTTCCTTTGCGTACACTGCTATATGAAGGATAAGCAATGTGTTAAGAAACAAACCAAATTTACACGTTAATACAATCGAACTGTAGTAGAAAATTTTACGCAATATATATTTTTTTTAAACACAGATAACATATTAAAATTTCCAATTCGCAGGGAATATCTCAATTCGTACCGAGTCTTCAGCCTCCTATCCGGAACCCTGTAATAATTCAACGGATGAAGTCACCGACCTGCCAACTGGGGCTAATGCTGCGTATCAACATTCACACTCTACGTACACTATACAGTCGAAGGAGAATTCGTTTAATCACACGTTTACTGTACAGAAAGAAGGATTGAGTAGTAAAGAGTAAGATTTTTCTTTATTTTTTCAGCTTCACGCTTTATTTCGTGTATAGCAGGAAAGTTAGAGGATACCTAGTCTTAAGACGGTAAGGGAGTTTATCACTCAACCGTCACCTTACAGTCACACGCTTGTGCCCCTGTGCCACGACGGCTTCAGTAAAATTTGCTTGTTAAAAAAAAATTGTGTAATATGTAGTAACTTTTTTTAACGTAACTCTAAAAGATATTTGGTCTGTACCATTTGTCTCTATATTGTTTTTTATATTACAAAGGAAATTTTATTTTATTTGTTAGTATTATTTCTGTATACATTTAGTACGCACAATATTGTATCAAACTATTTCGTAGATAGACATTAGCATGTCTAAATTATATCTTTCTTTATTAATCTGTGATATTGTATGTGCCAATATTTTTTACAGAATCACGATGAGTGCAGACAGCCTGAACGCCAGTCCATTAAAGAAAATACCAGAAACTCAATCACCGATCGACGATAAAACCTACACTAAGAACGATGAAGAGAAAGAATCAAATTGCGAGAGACTATCACAAGTTTCACCTTTCCTATTAAGTCCGACCACAGATACTTCTGCACCTGAAATATCGGATAATGCTTTAGGAGTATCTACACTCTCGAAAACGACCGTTCCAACAGATGCAAAGTCCTCCAAACCATCCGAAACCCAATGCTTGTCGAAAGCTACAAGTATAGATTCGTGGTGTTCGAACGACACATTATACAATGTTGAAGAAAACTTCGATGATCTCGCCATGGATCCCGACTGTCTTATGGACTTCGAGGAAAAGGATAAAAGCGAGAGTGAGGACACTCTCACTCACAACGATGATGAAAAAGAAGTGAGTCATTGCTCCACATATATTGTTCACGATAGCAAATCTGAAGTTGTTGAAACTTTCTCACCGGATTCCATTACGGCAAACGACAATTATACATATACAAAACTCAAAACGGATGTCGTTACCCCCTCTGTAGTGACTAAATCCGATTTAAATGATTCCACAAAGTCTCAAACTAAAGATTTAGCGTATGGTACTCTCATGTCGGGCTTGCCCTCATATTCTAACTGTACTACGGAACTAGCATCAGGTATGGAGGATCCATGGAAGTTACCCCAGCCTGAGTTGGTACGACGATCTCCGGTAGGCGAGGCGTTTCAGTTCACACCACCGAAACAGTTGGAAAAGAAAGAAATCAGTGTTATTGAAAGCCCACAGACTTCGAAACCCCATATAAAGAAAATGGAAAGTGTAGATATATCATGTCTTAAAGATGATTCGGGGGAAGTACAAAAAAACGAAGACAGTCCAGCTGCGGTCGAAGTGAATAATAGTCCAAATCTTCACTTTAGGAACATGGCCCATTCAGTAACGAGTACACCGCTCTTCGACACTGTTCAAGATGGTGAAAATATGGAGGCTATACCACTAGAGCTACCTCAAACTAAAATGGACACTTCGGACTGCATTCCAAACAATGTACCAAATTTTCAAATGTTTTTTCAGTCCGCTGAAATTAGACCTCAAGATATTTCATCGAACTTGAGCAACGGGGCCAGTACTGAGATTTTACTTGAAGGAGAGAGCAAAACGCTCAGTCGCGATCAAACGACAGATATTTCAGCTAATAAAACACCCACATATTCCGATTTTGAGAGCTCAGTCTCATCGAAACCTCAAGACATCCACTCAAAAGAGAAATCTAGTCAAAGTGTAGAGAGTGGAACTAGCTCAGAGGATTTTCGGAATTTTGAGAGCTCAGTGAAAAATCGTCCTCAAGACCTATCGTCCCTGATCGACGCAAGTTCACTTTTATTGAAAAGCGAGAGGAGGTCCAGTGAGCTCTTAATGGGTATAACGAATTCGGAATTAGAAAACACCAGTCAATTTGACAGTCACGTGGTCACGCAACCCGAATCTCTTATCTTCTCACCTAACATAAGGAATTTATTTGAATCTCAAACAGTTTTCTATACGGATCTTAACAAGGAGGAGGAAACGGAACAACCACACTCGATAATTATAACGGAAAGTCCTATAATAGCGAGCAAAGTTAGTCCGGACAGAACTTTTGATTCGCACACAAAGACTAACCGTACAGATGTTAACAGCACATATGATTCCCATGCGAGTGGGTACCAATCGAAAAATGTATGGCAAACCGACACGAACGTGGGAAAAATAAACGGTCATAGTAAAGATCTAATTCTTGATTATCTAGAAAATGAAAATAGAGGAGATTTTCCAAACAGTATTATAGAGAGTGCAGCTACAGAACTTGTAGGGTCCATGCAAGTAAATAAAGAAAATGAAAATAAAGATACTAAAGAACCTGTTGCCTCACTAACGGAACAAAAAGTTCTGGACTCATTGTGCAACGGAACTAACGAATTATTTGCGACCGTTAATTTCTTAAACGAAACTTTTGAAGAGCTAGTTGAGAGCAATGTCGATGATACCGATATAAGCTTACCTGACAAAGACGAACAAATAGTTAATTCTGAGAAATCAATGGAAACGGAATCAGAATCTACTAAAGATTTAGAAGAATCTAGCAAAAGCAAGGAAGAGTCTACAGAGAAGTTTGACGTGAACGTCGTCGAGGAAGAAAAGCAAATGGCGTCTGTAACGGATGATTTTTTACAAAATGAAAAGAAATATTGCCAGCTTGATTCTTTTTTTCCACTTTTAAGTGACATAAGATTTACAGGTAACAACAGCATTATCACATATTTTATCATTTGATTTTTAGCTTCTCGCTGCGTTCCGCACATAGCAGAGTAGGCATAAGGCTCCTGGGAACCTAGTGTGTAGATATTCCGCTCCCATTAAAACACTTCCGTTTAATTTCCACCGAATTCTGAAGGCACTGCGAATTAAGTTGCGGAATTCAACGCCGTGCTTTGCCTTGTTACCAGAGCATGAAAATGAAAATATTCAATGTCCTCGAACTGTAAACATTGCATAAATATATGAAAATAATTATAGTGAAGTTATTATTTTATATAGTGAGATTGTTTTGATACACACCGATCTCCATGCCCAAAGGAGTTTTAATAATACTATCTCTTTCTCTCTCTCACTTTGCCTACTGCGAAAAAGACATAATTACAGTACGGTCGACGAGTGGTAGCCGCCGTGACTGACGACGACTGTGCAGATCTAATATTAAGGATTTTTCTTACTTTTGATTATTTTCGTCGATAGCACGATTCATCGACCGTACTGCAGTTAGGATTTTTCCCATATAGGGTTCTATGTGAAATATAGCTTATTAACTGAACTAACTCAGGTCCAGCCACAGAAATAATGACAACGTCGTTCACACAAGACTCGCCCACCGACCCGACTTCCCCCGAGTGCGAGCAGGACAGCAAGCCCGACCCCTCCGCCGACATACTAAAAGAGTGGGACAGCGACAGCGACACGCACTCCAACTCGTCCAGTGGCGAGTTTATATGGAAGGTTAGTGTGACGTTTGTGTGTTAGTAATTTTGATTTTTTCTTTATTAATTTGGGAAAAGGAAAGGAATGTTTTTACAAGTTTTTTTTGGTGATAGTACTTTAGATTTTTTTTTGATGTTGGTTGTTATTTTTAATAAAATGTTTAAAATAAAAACATTTATTTTTAGGTATTTTTTTGTTTTTTGGAAACCGTATATGTTTGGTTTGGTTTTTATAATATGTATAAAAAAAATTATTACCACCACATATAAAATTTATATGTAATACGTTAAGCTTAACATGCATAGAAACCACCAAACGCAAGACTTGTTTTTCTATTTACTTTTTTTTAAGAAATGGAACACATCTTTTAGGTTTGTTAAATGTTGAAAACAAAAAAAATATATCTAAAGTACAGTTACCTTAAAAAATATTTTTTATGGATCCGTTTTTTACTGGTAGTTGAGTTTTGAGGAAATAGTGTGGTTTCATGTTTTTTAATAAAACAACTAATTATATATCACTATACAATATATATTTATATATATAAATGTGTATTTTCCGGCAATTAATTTTGTTTTTTCTTTTTATTTTTGTGCGTGTGTGTGTGTGTGTATTTTAATATTTTTACTTATGCATTCCAGTCTGTGGTGGGATAGATTTATGTTTATGAAGTAAATTTTTTATGAACTATGCATTAAAATAACATTTATTTAAAAAAAAACAAATAATACTTATTGCAATCATTTGTGACTAAAAAAATTTACAATGTTTGACATAAATATTATATTGATGCATAAATAATATCCTCGCTTGTTTTATCTGAGCCCCTTAAACTTTCCCTAGTGTTAATATTCCTTTAATGTTTTTTATTATAGATATGTGCAATTATTTTTCAACAATAAGAAAAATTATAATATTTAAAAAGTACTAGAATTTTTTAAAATTATTTATTACCTGCTTCTGATTTTTTTTATTTTTCATACTACTATAGCATTTTTATTGTACATATCTATAGAAATAAATTATAAAACCTCGGTGTCGGTGTATGCATGTATGTATATATGTAAAATATGTGTATATGTGTGTGGCGCCAGGACGGCGACGGCCACGAGACGTCGCTAGTGCCGACCACGCACTTTGAACACGTAAGTTTGTGTTTTTATGTTTTTAGTTGTTTTTTGTGTTGTTTGGAATAGTTGTGTTGTTTTCTTTGAGTATAATTTGTTAGGAAATTTTGTGTAAGCTATCTGAATTTAAATTACGATTACTGAACAAAATTTTTGTCTATTTATTAACCCTTTATAAGATTTACTTAAATTGTATCATTCACGATTGTTTTACCTGACGAGCAACATCACTGTTTCGAACTTTTAATTCTTATCTCTCGTATGTTGTTACCATCATCACAGCCATAGCTTGTTCTATTTTTTTTTTCGGCACTATCTTTGTTATTTACCTTTGAAATTGTATGTTTTATGAATTTCTTTATTTAGACATATGTAGACTATTTAAATAAATGTTTAACTTTATTTCATTTACAGCATAAAATTAGACTGAGTTGAGACATAATGAAACAATTCAATAAACAATATAATTTACTCTTATTTATTTTGTTCAAAAATTCATATCAGTAGATATCTACTCATATAATTTAGAGCCACACGCCTATACGAGACGAGTTTGACACGACGAGTATACGACACTCAATCAGTTGTGGCCGCCTTATAGTTAGGCTTTCTGAACGTTTACGTATTGTTCACTCGGGTAAAAAAATAATTAAAAGTTATAAAAATCTTAAAATCTAATCTGGGCAGCCTTCTATAGCTAACTGAGGGTGGCCACGACTCGTCGACCATACTGTAGCGAGGTTTAATTTTTTCCTACACATATTTATATAGCAGCGAGACAGTGGCTCTCAACCAAGCGCTACAGATGAAGGTGCAGGTGACGGCGACGCTCCCTCGTCAGGTCAGGACTCCGGTTCGGGCTCGGAAGGGGATGAAGTGGAATTCGTACCCTCCTCGTGGGACTGCCGCGCGGCACCCTCTAAATCTTCTTTGAGGAGCCTGGAACAGCCTCAGGTTTGAATTCGATATTTTTTTTTACTTTAAAGCTTTTTTTCGCTACTAGCAATATAGGCATAAAAATCTAATGGAAAAACACTTCTTTATCAGACACTGTATATGGAGTGTTGGAAGTCAAACGCCGCAATATGTCCACCAGAACGACGGAATTAAAGAATTAAAGCTTACGGTTCAAAAGCACGACAACCTCAAAGAACATAAATCCATATTTTTTTGTCTAATTATATTCAAAGATATTGACATGATGATAATATTACATACTTTAGGACAACAAAAAGCGTGTGGTGTTCAAACGTCAAAAGTACCACTGCGTGTACGAGTACCCGCGCGAGGCGCCCGACCCCGAC
>DVQM01002023.1:0-10778 GCA_018231645.1 Heliconius ricini | reverse complement strand
ACGCTGTCAAGACCATTCCAGGTCAACAGCATTAAGTCCATCAGAAAAAAAAAACGAAATTTGAGACTCTTCTGCACCCATTCTCACAATGTCACATTACGTCGATCTCCTTCCTTCCTCCCTGTGACTTCCTCCCTGTGTTATGTAACTTATAGATGTCCCATTATATCAGATTTATAAAGTTTACAAATACATATACTATATTAATACATTTTTTATTTAACATCATATAATGGCATTGAGTAACGAAATGGTCAGTAAAATTTAAGTGAAATTAGTTATAACTTTAGTTATTTCTCATAATATAATGATCTCAATTTAATAAGTCAAATGGTTTAGTTCATTAAGTAAGGAATGTAAGTTTGTTTAGAATTTCATTTTAGCATGTTTAATTGGTCTTAGAAGTATAGCTTTTGTAATATAATATTTTCATTAATAATAACCATTATTAATCGAATAAAATAATAACATTTACTATAAAACGCCATTTTGCTAGTCTTCATCTAATTTGATTTTTTTTCACCTGTAGTCAAAGACAAATTTGACATGACTTCATAATTTTTTTTAGTATATAAGATCATACTAGTTAAGAATATTTTATTTTATGGAAGCGACAAAAAATATGTTATCAATAATTGCCCACAATTGTACAAAAAGCTATTGTATTAAAAAATTGCTGTATTTAATTTTGTAAAAAGAATGAAATCATGAAATGCAATTCGTGAATTCATTATTTATACAAAATAAAAGATTTACATATAGACTCAGATACCAGGGTCCCCAGACGTACGTCATTTTTGCAAAGCTTAAATTTTGAGGATTAATCTAATATGTAACTAATACTGTATGCTTACTCGAAAGTGGGGCCCTTCCAGGGGTAGCGCCAACTTAAGGTACACGCTCACTTATGTCAAAGTAGATACGCTCGTATTCAAATATATTTTTAAATACGAAAGATGTAAAAATAATGTAAAAAATGTATATTTATTATTAACTTTTACGCAGGCCTTTAGGCTCAATCATTCAACTAGACAGAGACGTACTTTAATTTGTTGCTACTTCTGAAAGGGCCCCACTTTCGTGACGTAGGATTGTGGGCCCTGAGGTCCTGAGAAAAAATAAATAATTAATTCTTTATTTACTTTTGACAAAATACTCATTTATTATTTGAAAATTGTAAAAATTGCTTCTTACATAAATTTACAAAACAAAAAACATGGCTAACATTAATATTGCCTAATAAAAATAATTTTTAGTATTTTTATATTTGAAATACGAATAACAACATTTTAAATGGCATTTTTAATTTAGTTTTAATCTGAACCCCCTGTATATAGCAGTACCCTGCTATATACAGGTTCGAATCGGTAAAGGATCAGTTCTTTTTAACCGAATTCTGTAAGTAAAAGAGGTTATCAATTCGGCTGTATGTTATTTTTATACAAAAGTTGCAAACACAGACTATAAATTGCCATGCACACAACAGATTATAATTTTGTCATCTGTCAATATCTTGGCCCTCAATGTTTCAAAATGAAATTTTATAGAAGATATTATTTTTATACGATTGAAGTGTGTAGCTTTAAGTTGAATTAAAATTTTGGCAATAATTTTAAGATGTGATGTTTAGTAATAGATCTAAAACTCGAAAAGTTCAAATTATTGTGCTTGAACTTGCATTTGTGTTTTTAAGTCATATTATATGAAATCGAGTGATATAATGAAGAAATAATTTTAATGCAATATTACTCAAGGATTATGCTATAATCATGTGATCGTTGCTTATAAGTCTCTTAATCTAAACTACTTAAAGAAAACTTGTATTTTTATAACTTGGAAAAATGTAAAATTTATTATATTGATTGGAGATATTTTTAAATTGGATTTACTATCTTTAATTGTAAGTGAAATATTTATAGAAACATAAAAATTATGTCAGAATAGTCATTTAGTATGGAAAATATAAATATGGGTCGCAAACTAAAATTTCTTATGATAAACATATCAGTCAGCTATATACCTATTTGATAAAAGCGATACAATTAATACAATATACAAAATCATATTTTTAAATAAAATATAAAAAATATTTAAATTTGTATATGGTATAGTTTTTGACAGCCGACTTTTATTATTAATTGTTGGAGATATTAATTTAACATTGTTTTTATTTGACATGAAAAAAAATGACATGTAGAGACTATTTTTCTTGACTATTTAAGAAAAGAATATAATAAAAATAATAAAAACGCCTCAGTATCAATATCTTTATTATAGTATGGATTACATAATGTGATAACAACTCTACTTCTCTAACATTTTCGAATTGTTTATATTTTAAATATTTTATTTCTTAGTATTCATATAATTTAATGATAATTCAGACAATAGCCGGTTTAAGTGGACCACACGCCTAACTCAAATAACGTTTAACTTATAATCATACTGACATTAGGTTATAGGTAAATAATAAGTTACCAAAGCAATTTTGAATAAGGTACTCTTTGTAAGGTTTGAAATGACATATTTTTCTACGATTCGTATTGAGTGAAGATTGAGATAAAAATTTATGATACCATGATGATTCGCTTTAAAATTTCGAAAATTGTATTTGATATACTTAACTCTATTGAGAAGAATATTTTACTTTAGCATAAAACGATAAGTAGTACTAAAAACGTAATACATGGCTTTAATAGCAGATTCGAAAATATTAAGTGATGCCATTTTAGATGTAAGTAAACTTCAAACAAAGTGGAGATTAAATATATTTTTTCAAAACAAATTCTATTTTATTTATAAATCTGCCACCGAGCCCTCTACAGTGATTCCCGGCGCTATCTCGATCGTTTCAGTTTCGTCTTTATTATCTTTATAACGGGTAGTCGGGGAGCGCTTTTCAAATCTGTCTTCGTCGAAATCTTTAGGAGACCTGTCGAAATCGTATCTGGGCGGCATTTTACTTGATGCGATTGAATGTGTCGGTGAAGTAACCATAGAAGAGGCTTCACTAGGAGAAATAATATGCCTTCTGGATGCTGGAGCCCCATATCCAGGGCCTATATGACGGGCACTGGAGTTTCTAGATCTGTTATCATACGGTTCACACGCTTCACCTTGTCGTTTCATGGACGCTCTATTCTTCGGCGTCTTTTTCAACATTGCCTGAAAGTTAAATGGTGGTTCATCATCGTCATCTTCATGTCTCGGATCTCTCGAGGATCTGCCCATGGCCTGAAGCTCGCTTATGGGATTTGGCAAATCGCTTTTATCCACGGTAAAGTTACGCGTATACCCACCTCTACGACCTGCGCTATTTTCCAAGACATCAGTGTCATCTCCACTAGACCATGGGGCTGGGGGTTGGTAATAACTCGCAGGGGAGAGACTTGGTGGTTTCTTGTATATAACGGGCTTGCTGTAAGTCTCCCGTGAGTTAGAATAAATGTCGGGTTCGTCGGGGGGTAGAATTGGCACAGGTTGTGTTGGATCTCGGCAGAACGGCACGGTAATTAGCGTTTGGGTGCTCGTAGATGCTTTGAATGGATCCGTTTGAACCGCACTGCAACGACGTTTCAAAGGTTCATCCCATTGTTCGTTGTCAGAATCATATGGACTTGCAAATGTATCCCTATAATAAAAAACCAATTTTGATTTTGTCGTAAATTCTGATATTTTCGAAGAGATTGTAGATTATAATTTTTACAAAGGAACGGTGCAGGTCACACATGATTGTGGTTATTTGTGCAACACGTACTATTAGTGCTTATGGACACGAAATTATATGCTAGTTGTAAAAAGATGTCTTTAATTTTAAAACATAAATCATATAATAAAGTTTGACATGCTATGAAAAAAAGTAAAGTTTAAAGAAGGTTTAAATCGAATTTACTGCTCAAAGTATCTACATTGATACAAATACTTAATTTCTTTCCAAAGTTTCTGTAACATTTGCATATAATCCAATGTCCAGATTAAATACTTACGTGCTCTTGACAGAGGGGTCACACATATGAGTTGTGTCCAAAAATTGTATTTGGTCTACGCGGAATGGTAGTTTCCAAACAGTGGCAGGGGCTGCTCCCAAGAAGGTCTTCTCTTTAGCGTAAGGATCAACTTTTTCCAGACCAATCGCAGTGCTAGTATTGAGAAGAGCTTCAACAACAGCTTGGTTATATATGTGGACCTATAATGAATTGATAAAATGTGAGAAGTGGATAGAGAATATAAGAGATTATAAATATGACTGAGATCCCAGGGCTCCTAGACCTACGTCATTTTAACAAAGACGAAATTTTGAGGATTAAAAGTCCAGTAAGTAATAGTATGCGTACTTACTAACTTGAAAGTGGGACCCTTTCACGGGTAGCGCTAATTTAAGGCAAACGCTCATCGAAGTTAAAGTAGAAACGCTCGTATTTAAATATGTCTAGTTTAAGAATAATGTAAAAAAATTACATTTATTATTACCAGACCCTTTACGCGGGCCTTTACTCCTGTCGTCCTAAAGGTTGTTTCAAATTAGGGCAAAATACGTTATACACAAGCTTTCATTTTAAATATATTATTTACAGACCTCTTATCCAGACCAATCCGATGGCTCAATTATTCTTCCAGACAGAGATGTACCTTTATTTCTCTGACAAGACCTCACTTTCAAGTTAATGAGTAAGAATGCTATCTTAACTACATCTAAGACTAATAGTCCGCAAAATTTCAGCTTTGCTAAAATGACGTAGGTCCTGGGGCAATGGGATCTAAGGCTATAACAGACAGTATAACTATCAATTATAAGTGAAGTAATGATATGAGTTTAGTTAAGTAGTCTTTTAAGCACGCAAGAAACGATGAAAATATCAAAAATTTATACCTGTTGTGAAAAATGTACCAAGTCTTGGTATCGCATAGCTCTGTATTGTAGGAGTACTTGGAATATCGATCGACTCTTCCATTTCATAGCAAATCGCTTCAGAAAAGAAGCGGTTTCTTCATCAATCTCGCCTGTAGATTTGTTCAGTATAGGCTTATATGCCTTGCGCACTATGTGCCCCCTATATGCTGTAAAATATATATAGTAAAAACATTGTAAGAGGTCGTCGTGGCGCAGGAACATCATGTGTGTGACTGTAATGCGACGGTTGTGGGTTTGTTTAATACTCGGATGAATGAATTATTATTTATTAATAATATTTCCATTAAAGCGAGAGCTCGGTATCGAGTTCTGCCTGTCAACACGCAATGCCTCAAAAATTTTGCGGAAAGTAAGGGGAAGTCTTAACACTAGATCCCATTACCTAACCTACTATATACAGGATAAAGCGTAAAGCTGAAAAAAACCGTAAGCTTTTATTCTACCAACATTATAAGTTTACCTAAGTACATGAAATATACTTTGAACAACTTACCCTTTTGTATCAAGACAGCAGCCTCTTCTTCCGATACGGTTAACGATTTCTGTTTTTTCAACTCTTGAACTAAAATGTAAACGTGTTAAAATAGTACATACAGTCATATAATATTATGAAAAGAATTTTCAACACTTACTATGCAAGTTCTTAGATTTATTTTTCACGGCGTTTCTTTTTGCCAAGAAAAGTCTCATCATGCTCTGTACCTTAATAATCTTCTTAACTTGTATTTCATATAACCTGAGTATTCATTAATATTAAAATTAATCACATAACTAAATATTTACTTAGAAAGCGTAGAAAATATACAAGTAGCGGGTCTCGAACCCTGCGCCTTCTGGAAACCGACCAGGCGCTATGACCACTAAGTCATACGTTCTCGTATTCATTTATGATGGACACTATACGTACTTTTATAAGTTTTCTAAGCAAGTATTTTTCTTTCCTAAGTGTGGTAATAACACTAAAACAATGTTGAAAATAATCACATAGCTTTAAAAAATGTCTATGAAAACAATTCTAAATGCAATAGTTACCGTGATAAAAACTCCTCATTATAGTATTTTAAAAATACTTTAGTTTTACCCAACTCCCAGCCTTCCATTTTCAGACGAATTAATAGTAATCTGCAGTTATCTGCAGTTTCATCTACAGTTTCGTCGAAGTCAAATGCCAAGAAGCGATACCTGTGTAAGAATCAAAACTTTAGCAATAATTTATGAATCGTATACCTACGAAATGTCATTCTTTTAATTTCTTTTACTGACCTTCGAATAAACTCTGCAAATGGTACTCTGCAAGAAAATCCGTTCTGTCGAGCTTTGGCTGTATCTAAAACTGCCAATGCTCTGAGTTGTTGTCTAATAACTTCATTTTGGAAGCCACGTGGACTGTCATTCAGGTCAGTCCTTATGCATCTTACATAATGTGTACCGCCACTACCAGGCCCAATAGACAGTTGCTTCAGTAATTCCAAACTGGTAGATCTATATGTAGCGGAGGCCGTTCTCATTCGACGTACTTGTGAAAATTGGCCTTTCGAAAATGTGTTAAATTTCTGCCAAAATATAATTTATTAGTACATAATAATTTTAAGGAATTTTAAAATATCATATTGTAATAATGATCTTACTCTTGCTTTCAAATTTTCCATTTCTTTTTCCGGCTTTGATCGGCCCCCTGAAGCGGCTGAACTTTGATTTGAGGCAGCTGTTAAATTACCAGTTTTGGTTAATTTATTTTTGAATAGTTGCTGCAAATTGAGATTCGTTGAGGCTCTCATAGTTTCAATCATTTCTGGTGGAAGAAAGTCTTTATTTTTGTCCGCCATTTCTCGAGCATCATAGTTTACTTTTCCAGTATAATGTGCTACGCTAAATTCATGTCCACCAGAAACTTTCACGTAAGGACCCTTGCATTTTGTTTTGATAGTACCTATTACAAATAAGAAAAGCATTATTTTAGACAGAACTTACAAAATATATGTATAACATGTAGTGTTTTATCATAATGTTATCATACTTATAATAAAATCTTGTCCACTGCCAGTACGACTAGCATCATCTAATATGTAAAAAATGCCCATTGGTTTCCCCATTAATTGGTCGACAGAATTCTTATTGTCATAAAACCGAAATGCTGTAAAGGGTATTTCCTCCTCGGCAGCTTCTTGCATCTCCCAGGCAAACATTCTTTGATTATACAAGAATTGAATTTGTTCATTTGTCGTGTTAACAATTAATTGCTCCAATCGATTTCGGTGGTAACATTCGAAACCAAACATATCTATCAGACTCACAGAGAACTTATCGCCGCTAAAAAAGGGAAAAAAAATTTACTGCTCTGCTCTGCAGAATAACTATAAAAAATTTGCAGATATTTTAAATTATACTTACAATACTGAACGCATAAACGATAATTTGGCGTTTATAAGATTTATCAACCAATCAATCAACCGCTTATATAGTGCACTTGCTAGTGTGTCTCTTGCGTCTCTAGCTTCGTCTGTAGCATGCTTTCTTTTCACAGCAGCTCCGTTTTCGATAAGGCAATAATTGAGAAGGGCCCAAAGAAATTTTACTTCTTCAAGTGACAAAAGCTTTGATACTTTTTTTGCATCGTCAACATTTTCAATTTCGGCTGAACCGTTCTTACCATCTCTGAATCTTACATTTCCCAAAATTAATATTGAGGCCAAAAGAGTTTCCAAAAATTTTATATCCTCTTCTTCCCAGTCAAGAACTTTTAAATTTTCTACAAATTCCTTATAGCGATGCGCATTTTCTTGAGGAGATTCTCGTACTCCTCTTGCTGTACCTCTTGTTGGCTCTTCTAAAATTCTCAAATATCTATGTTTTCTGTTTGGTTCTAAGGAAAATTCATCAAGTCTGTTCTGTGCTTCCATAGCATCATAGAAATAATAAAGTAAATGAAAATTCGCATGCGTCCTGAAAAGAACATAAAAGTGAAATATGTAGAGCTAATTATGGTACATTTGTTTTATTTCAATAAAAAAATGTAATTAATGGATAAATCGTGTATATTTGAGTGTAATGTATTTTTGGAAACCCGGCGTATCGAATATTTTGCAGTAGTCCGTGATGATCCAATCGACCAAGATCACACACTTTCAAAAATGCACAATGCGATATACGTAATTAATCCAGTTACAGAGTTTTAGACAGTCGCAGAGACACAAAGTGTAACTATAAACGCGACAGGTTGTGGGTTCGATTCGCACTCTAAGAGATGAAATATTGAATATTTTTATTAATTCGACCTGTTGTCAAGGCAAAGCGCGGCGTTGAGTTCCGCCAGTCAACACGCAATGCCTCCAGAATCGGGTTAAAAATTAGGTTCGTACTACCTACCCTGCTGTGTGCGGGATACACCGTGAAGCTAAACATTACCAAATAACAGAGTTTTTTTGAATGTATAAAAATGCGATAAAATACTGTTATATTACATGTCAGTAGATGAAACACGCCATTTTTCAAGTTGATACAGCCAAAATATAGCTCCACTCAATTTTCCAGACGTTCCGTATGTCACTTGTACTTGTAATATTCCTCGAGTAGAATCTGTACTCATGGGTGTCGCTGCGCTTATACAAGCCTGAATGACATTTGCAGCTTTTAGAACTCTTTCGCCAGTGTTATTTTTCATAGAACCCAAATGAGTCAGATGGGAGAGTGCGTGAATCATATTCGTAGATTTTCCCGATTTGCTTTCTCCAGAAAAAAGGATATACTGTGGCTCATTATGATGTAGCGCATCCTGATATGCACCATCTGCCACAGCAAAAATGTGAGGTTCGTTGTCGGATCGCGATTTACACTCGTATTTCTTATGATACTGAAAAATAAAATTATTCAAGCAAATAAATATATAGTAAAAATAATTGTATTTTTTAAATTAAGGAGTTTAATTATTTATTACATCCTCGTTGTAAAGGTCCTCGTGAGTATTAGGATTTAGTATCAAAAGTACATCGCCAATAAAAGACATAAATATGCCCTTTTGGTATTTAATTTGTAGTTCGCATAATAGATTGTCCTCTGTTAAGCAATCCAAGGCAGCGAGGTCTTCAACTTGCATTGTTTCTGGCTCTTGACTTCCCTCTGTTATCAAAAGACCATTTTTAATAATTCTGTCTGTAGATTTAAATGGTGTTTCTTTTTCAGTAAGGTCAGCGGCGAGCATTTTAATTTCAGTCGAGAGCTGTCAAGGAAAACAATTTATTTATAAAATAGTAATCCATATAATAATATAATAATAATATTAATTATTAAAGGTCGTACATGAAAATCATTTTCAGGCACAGATTGGATAAAAGGATGTTCTTCAAGTTCCATCATAAATGGTCGATGCTCAGGATTTTTTTCTAAGCACCTATAAAGTATAAACAAATTATTCAAAAATACATTTTTCATAAATATTTATTTAGAAAAGACTTTTAAATTAATTTAGACTCACTCTGTTATGAAATCGTTTATTTCATTAGATGACATTGATGGCTTAGCTACTGATGGTGGAGGATTTCTTTCTATTTGAAACATAGCCCTTGTTGGATGCATTTTTTCGAAAGGAGCAATTCCGTCCACCATTTCTATGGTACTAATACCAAGTGCCCATACATCGGCCCTGTTTCCGTAACCTTCTTCACCAATTGTGACAACTTCGGGTGCCATCCAACTCGGTGACCCTACACTTACTTTGGATATGTCTTCTGGTGAGTTTAATTTACAGGATAAACCAAAATCTGTTATTTTCACTTCACCATCTTTTTTGATGAGTATATTACTACATTGTAAATTGCGATGAATAATACCGTTATCATGTAGATACACAAGGCCCTGAAATGATAAAGATTTTTTAAATATTTTGTTTAAGTGCGAGTCAGAGTCGTCCACCGAACCAATTTCAATCAGAAGTACCTACAACTTATAAAAATTGAAAAACTTAAGTTTGCGGGCAAATGCATTCTTTTATATATTTTTTTCAGTTTTACCCTGTATCCCGCATGTAGCAGGGTAGGCAGAGGGAGCCTAGTATTAAGACACTCCGCTCCGATAGAGTAAATTTTATAACTGTAGATACAAGGTTTTTTTTGCTCGGCGAATTTAAAGAAAATAAATTTCAAAAATGTTCATATCTTTTGATTACAATGACTTAGAAGCTTGATTTAATCTGTGCTCCAAGAGTCCGTATAACTGAATGTGTGATAATAATTTTATATATAGGTTCCAAAGTTTTGTTGTACGGAACCCTAAAAAACGTTAATCCCAAAAACATAGCTATTAAATATTTTTTATTCATTTAGACGAAAGATTATTTCAATCAAAGGACCTTAACACATAAAATTTGACAAGGATTGATCCAGGGACCGCCCTTAAGAAAGACCTCAATAAGACAAGCTGATATTGATGTCAGTGTCAATCAAGTGCACCACGCCCCTGAGATTCATTGGGAGCTATTTGCATACGCATCAGGTCTCTCCCGTGGCAGCTTGTCTGCGTTCTACTGTATCTATATATCATTTGGTTAATGCATTCACTACAACGGGTCGAACAGGGGTGGCAAGTTGTAATTTAATTATATGAAATTGCTTTTTATTTTACAACACTTTTATATATCATATTAATATGAAAACCAATTAATTATAATGATTATTGAATCAGCTTTACGCTTGTATCCCGCACACAGCAGTTTTTTTTTATTTTAATTAATTTAATGAAATTCAATAATCATTACTATTATTTCCATGAATTTTGTATTTCGTCGTTCATTTTCATATATGAAAAATCAAATAAATTAAAGAGGCCAGTCGTGGCGCAGTGGCACAAAGTGTGACTGTAAAACCGATTGGTT
>DVQM01002022.1:0-10781 GCA_018231645.1 Heliconius ricini | reverse complement strand
TCAATCCCTAGTTGAGGAGATAAAATATTTACTTATATTTATATTTTCATTTCCTTGCTCGTTGTCGTTATTGATTTCTGCCACTCACCATGCAATGTCTGAACTTGGCGGAAAGTGAGACACAGTGTGTTACACACTACAACACTAGGCTTCCTCTGCCTACCCAGCTGTGTCGCTAGAAACAGTGTGAAGCTGATTTAATTTAATTAGATTTTTAAAAAAAGTTATAATCATTAAATTGACTTGAATTCAAAATAATTATAAGTATAAATAGCTTGACACAGCGTATAGAAAAGGCATAGGAAACAACCATGCTTCATAAAGTCAATATTTTACAATATTTTCAACACAACCACAATATTTTCAACACATTGTATATTGAAAGTCAGAACAAAATTCCAAATTTACAATAGCAAGGGCCTAAAGCAATAAGTAGTAACCAAATCCACAAACAATGTGATTTCATTCAAGGGACCAATTAAACACTACTGAACTTGAGTGTCCTTTATAAATTTTAACAAAAATTGTGCACCCATCTCTATAAATAAAGATATAAAAAAATTCACAAATAAAAACTAATATCTATAATTTAATAATATATAATAAAAAAAAACCAAATTTATATTCATTTAATTATCAAATGATTCATCATCAATTTGTAAAAGAAAACAAGAATGTAGATTTGTCTTAATATAAAATTTTACTATCAAACAAGTCTCAATTGAATATTATTGGCAACAATCATATATTTATCAAGCTAATAACTTTTCCAATAAATTATGTAATAATACAGAATGTATATTCATTTGTACGTACATATGTAGATATATTACATACATTCAATAATCATATATTTACAAGTGTGAAGAAACAAAAGAAAATTATTTATATTAACTATATGCTTATTCTACTAAACAAGAGATTAAAAAACATTTGAAATTGATAATAATATGAAGCTAATTTATGTTTTTATAAAAGAAGTTCCTGGTGGTTTTTAAGTAGAATTTCAATGTTACTGTTTAATTTACTTCATATACTAGTACTAGCGGCCCATTCGCGGCTTCGCTCGCATACCACTTATAATTGTTTTATTTTCCTACATTGTCCCTAACATAATCAATATAAATTAAATAATTAATATATTTTATATATTAAATAATTTTGAGAAAGTAAGTTAACTTTTGCTCGTATGTTTCAATATCTTTATCAAATAAAAAACGTCGAAACATCACCTTACCATTTTTATTATTTTTTTTATACCAAATATTATATTGTGACTCATTTATAAGAGACGTTTTGCGGACCTTTTTTTAGAACTAATAAAATAGAACATTTCTTCCATACAATGTATTGACGTATATTTTACTATATTTGTAGCGCACGCGCTTAAAGCAATTCGATGGCGTTCATTATTATTGTTATTTCGTTATTTAAGGGTAACTAATACGTACACCATTATATTATATATAGAACTTCTGAAAAACGTAGCTTTCAAACAAAACCAAAAATAAGTAAATCGGACCAGTAGATCCAGAGATACCAGATCAGAGAGAGAAACAAACAAATACTTCCACTTTATTATATTAGTATAGATAAACATTAAATAAAAGGTAACGGGCAATGTCGCGCTCCTTAATTATTTATTAGAATGCTATACAGTAAACTATCATTTCATTCTAGTTAAAATGCTAAAAGTGACTATCCTATTTATGTTCAAATACAAAAAATATATTAATAAAAACCCAATAAATTTAAAGTAAATTAATTTAAATGGTTACTTTCAGAAATAAACCTGCGCGATGGCATATCGCGGATTTTCTAAATATCATTTAAAGAACAATATTTTTGTTACAATTTGTTTTTATGTATCTCATAAGGTTGAGTCAGCGCACGCCATGTATGCGTTAAGGAAGATCATTTTGGTTGACGTTTTCTTAAAACGACAAACAAACTTTGCAAACCGTTGCTTAGCAACGGTCGGTTGTTATTAACATGGCAGAATAAATTGCATGTCAAATTAGAAAGTATTTTAATATATTTAGAATATATGTGTAATGTAATGTTATATAGCCTATAGCACTTCTGAAGAATCCAGCTTTCATACAAAACAAAAACAAAGTAAATCGGAACAGTAGATCCAGAGATCTTAGCGTTTAAGCAAACAAACAAACTCTTCCGCTTTAATATATTAGTACAGATAATAAAGCAGAAGTCTGTTTGGTTAAATGCACCTAATCTGAGCAACTATTGACTCAAACTGAATATAAAAAATGTGTTATTTTGTTTATTGAGAAAGGCTATATTACATCATGGTATTGTTTTGATGTAACTTAGTGTACCTGCAGTGAAAATTACCTAGAATACTTAGGGTCATATTTATAAATCACTCTCAACTCTAAGGTTGATCTTCAGAACAATCTCGACACCATATTCATTAAAAGATTACAATTTATGAATGAAAGCAGTATCTCAAGATAAATTCAAATCTTGAATGTGTCACCAAAAACTTCGTTGTTTCTCTTTGGTCATGAGGACAAAGCCGCAGGTAGAATTTAGTTTAATTTATAAGTACACTCAATTTCATTATGTGTGAAGTTAAATAACTGTATATGTAACAATGAATTATTTATAAGACTATTGGGTATAACGCTTACATAACTAATAGTGGATAATACTATTTTAATTTGTTAGTATTTTGTTTATATTTAGTTTATAGGAAGAGAGTTATTAGTGTTAAGACACTATCCTCTACAATGAAATTTGAAGACATTTTTTTTTACAAGAGTTAGGTAGGAAAAAAAATCTTAGAGAAGATTAAACATGCAACCATCACATCTACAGTCATTCAATATAAGCTATTGGTTTTACTAATATTGGTATTAATTTTTATGATATTTTTGTTTTATAATATTTATATAAGCGACGCTATTAATTATTAAAATTTTGTACTCAAGTTTTATACTGTAAAAGTATAATGATGTCTCTTTTTAAAGATAAAAGTGCTTTCTGTGAAATATCTCTTGGCCTTGACCTCTTGAACTTTATTTGCAGGTTGAAATTAGTACGGCTCTTACTAAGATTAAAATGAATGTACAGATATAAGTTCTGAAATCCATTCACTTTGTATGTCATTTTTAATTATATTACTATAAATTCGTGTATTCCAGAAACTGTAAATGCGATGGAAGCAGGTTCTATTCTAACTTGGGGGATAAATTATTGTAAAAAGAAAGTTCTGGTAAAATATGCATTGTCTTGAATATTGAATAAAAAATGGATAACGGAGTGTTTTAAACTCTCTGCCTACCCTGCTATATGCAAGATACAGTGCGCAGCTAAAAATAAAATGAACTAATTTTAGAATACAGAAGTGGTTAAAATTAAAAGTAAGAGAATTTATGATAGCCTTTTTTAAATTGATTTTAATTTTCGAACAATTATAATGAAAGTAAATATAAATAAAACAATTAACTTTTTTAATTATTAATCTACACCAGTTTGAGTTGTTTCGAGAAATCCTCTCTTAGTACTCTCTGACACTCCATCACCTCCCTACATGCCCAATTTCAGCTGTCTAAGTCCAGTAGTTGTTTGTGCGTTTTTTATCAGTCACTCTGTAGACTGTAACAAAAGTTTCATACATATAAATGTATTATATGCATAATTATTTTTTATTCATTTTTAATTATCAGCTTCACGCTGTATCCCACTGAATTTTCGAGGCATGTTGTGTGGCGGAAATCAACGCTGCGCATTGTCGCATTACCAGAGCAAAAGAATGTAAATATGAAAAATTTCATACCTCCGAGTGGGAATCGAATCCACAACGTCACGTTTGTGCCCCTGCTCTACGACTGCATCGTATGCATATCTAATACAAATAAATAATGCAATGTAAATATTTTACTAGACCTCAATCCTCGACTTCCAGCAAAATAAGGTATTTCAACAAGTATGTATAAAATATTGTAAGTTGTATGTTCGTTCGTAACTAGTTACGTCTATATAGAACTTATATATACAGTTATATATATACAGGTACTTTAGTATAAGCATGTATTCCTGCACAGTAGACGAAGAATGTTGGTTGAAAACCTATAATTATTAGTCTCATTTTAAAAGTTTGTACGATTTTATATAGTATTTTACTTCATGTAGTAGATACTTATTATTTCTTTTTCCTAATTTCAAAATTATGTTTTTTTTACAATCTTTTGTTCTATTTCCATCATTTTCTCATTAAACTGACTTTAGATTTTAATTTATTTTAAAGTATTTTTGCTAAATTGTATAAAGAGCTTCTATTCAAATATACTTCCTACAGTGATCATTGAATAGTCAATAATTTATTTATTAAATGCTTAATAAGTATTTTATGGAAATTCTCAATACATAATGACTCACTCATAGTACTATCTTAGTATGAACGTATGTAATGGCTGTTGCCCACCGCTTTAGTTCTTCCATTTTTCATAGTTATATTATGGGTTAGATCCCACTTAAAAATCCATGTAAATTTTCTCGGTATAGTTAGATAAAGCCCGGCGTTAAGTTCCGCTACGGAACTTGCTATTTCTGTAAGCGGAAATTGCAAAACTGATAGAAATATTACTATTAACTATATATATATATATTTCCTGACAAAATAAAAAAAAGGAAATATAAAATAATTATATTTTAGTATAAAATGGGTCTGAATTCTTCCAAGACCCTATAAGAATTCTAGATGATTCCATTAGTTAATTTACAAGTACGTCACTACTCACTAAGGTACCCCTTAAGAGTAGAACATTAAATATGAAGAAATGTCGTCCTATTGTTTTGCTATTGTCATCCATATTGGATTAAAACCGCAAAATTCTAATGTAAAATATATTACTTGTTGCTAATCCAGTGATTTATACAACTTATAGTTCATAACACAAAAACTTACAGTTCATAATGCAAAAACTTATAAAATTTAAGATATAGCTCAGTACTCAAGTACTAAAGCTACTGTTTGGCATTGCAAAGCAAAATTTTTTTTTACCGCTCGGCTTTAAACAAAATAGTTTCAGCCACTACGAATACCACATTAAATGTCAAAAGAAAACGAAAATCCGTTTTACGTCGATGGATATATTCATTATTTATTCATTACGTTATAAATTTGAAAAAAAAAAAGACTTAACAATTTTAAAGTAGTGAAATCTTAATATTTTACCCATCATAAAATATTTAAATAACACATTAAAACAGTCAAATATATATGTTTATAGAAATAATTTCCTCCATAATTTCAGAGTTGCGATGGCGGTTCCATGTGCTTAGAACTGGCTCTAGAAGGGGAGAGGTTATGTAAGGCGGGGGACTGCAGGGCCGGCGTGGCCTTCTTCCAAGCGGCCATACAAGCTGGTACGGACGACCTGAGAACCCTCAGCGCGATATACAGCCAACTAGGCAACGCGTATTTCTACCTGGGGGACTATAATAAGGCTATGCAGTATCATAAGCATGATCTTACTTTGGCTAGGTAAGGAATTGAGATTTTTTTTAGCGTCACGCTGTTTCCGCATATGACAGGGCAGGCGGAGGAAGCTAGTAGACAGTCTGTTTTTCACTTTTCGCAAAACGACTTGTTTTTGTACTCATATATATAAAAATCACTGTCTGTTAATGAGTTTAAACGGATGCCATCATAAGATTAATATATTTAGGAACTTAAACATTTTACTTAACAAAACACATAACTTAATATTTTTTATACTGTATTTTCAGAACAATGAACGACAAGCTAGGGGAGGCGAAAGCATCGGGCAATTTGGGTAACACATTAAAGGTGATGGGGAAGTTCAACGAAGCTGTACAGTGCTGTAAACGACATTTGGAGATTTCTCGTTCCTTAGGCGACCGTCTTAGTGAAGGTCGTGCCTTGTATAACCTGGGTAACGTGTACCATGCCCAGGGGAAGCAGATGGGTAGAGTGGGGCAAAATGATCCGGGCCATTTTCCTCAAGATGTCAGAGAGAGCCTGATGCAGGCTGTTGCTTATTATGAGTAAGTGTTTCGATCTTTTAAATTTGTTATTTATCTATTTACTCTACTCTGTGTTGGAAATATTGCCTTAAACTAGATTGTAAACTGAATTTATCGACGCGTCGTTAAACGCCAATCTCTTTGCCTTGGTGGTGGGTAAAATGCATTTGGAGAGTTCTCGTTCCCTAGGTGACCGTGTAAGTGAAGGTCGCGCCTAGTATTATCTGGGCAACATCTTTCATGCCTAGGGTTAACAGCCATCCACCGAGTTTTTGAGGGATTGCGTGTTGAATGGCGGAATTCAAAGCCGCGATTTATGTTGTTATCAGAAAAGAGAAATTTAATATATTATTCCCGCCAGTAGGGAATCGAAGTTTCAACCATCGCGTTTAGTCATAATTTGTGCCACAACGCCACGACGACCTCGATTCTATATGTTCTTTTATATTGCAATTTATTCTTACATACCGATATATCAAAGAGATGCTTAAATTAGTTTCAACATCTCCTAGTATTGTAATTGGGTCACTAACTGAAAAAAATTCGTATCGTCAGATCTCTCAGGTTATTTGATACCACTAATTGTTGGGGAACTTTTCAATACTTCATTTAAATGGTATCGAATAGAATTTTAGAAAAATGATCTAAGGTATGATTTTAAGATAAGGAGAAAAATAATATTTTTTCTAGTATATTTTATAAAACACATGTACAACAACATGTAAAACAACATGTAAAAATAATATTTTTTCTAGTATAGTGTAATAACATGTAAAAATAATATTTTTTCTAGTATACGTAACAATATTAAATGAAAGTTAAAATAGGATTGAGGCGGTCGTGGTGCAGTTGCTGTAAACGCGAGCTCTATATCTTGAAAATTCGGCAACAAGTGGGCAACGAAGTGTCTTAACACTAAGTACTACCATTCCATTCGTAAAGCAAAAAAAAAAATTACAAATATTGCACCTTTAGGTATGCTATTTTTGTTTAGAGTAATAGCCAAGCGAGGTCGCTATCTCAATTTAGGTGTCTCTCAGAATATTGGAAACATTTTATCTCTAATTTGTCCGTGGAACTTTGATTAATTGAATTGGAATCTAATAAGAAAATAAGAGTGGAACGTTGGTAGTGGAGCCATGTTTGCTTAAATATGATGGTTTTTTTTCACGCTTTATCCCGCATAGATAACCGGGTAGGTACAGGAAACCTGGTGTTAAGATGCTCCGTGCCTTGCATTTTGCATTTTTTTAATAATTCGATTTAATTTGTTTATTTTCCTTCAGCTACTTGCAATTACTTCTTACAACGTATGTTAGCTTAAATTTCAATAATAAGACATTAGTCAAGTAAGATTTCATACCGTCAGAGGGAGTTATGTTTTTCGGGTGTTTGTATGTATGCTCATTTCTAAGGCACACCATACATACAGCCCAATTGCCTGGACAAACAATATTTATACTAGCGTAGGCTACTATATTGTTTTGTTTTTCTTGTTTTTTTGTTTTTACGACAGTTATTTTATTTATAGAATATATAAATATACATAGCGACGCTACTGGTTGAGGGGCGTGCAATGTCTATTAGAGCAAAACCTATAGATTGAAGATATTTATCTAGATTTTCATTGCTTACCACTAAATATCTGCCGTGGTGCACTATGTATGTAAAAACGATAGTTGTAGGTTCAATACACACTCGAAGAAATTATTATATTATTTTTTAAATTTACACTTATCAGCAAAAAATGGAGTATCTTGACAATTTTTTCTTTATGTGGATATTCTGCATACATCTAAATATATTAGCACTCTATTCTGGCTGGCGAATACTTTTCAGCTATTTTCTGCTGTACTTATAAACATTCAAGTATTTGTATTCTAATATTTATTTCCAGTTGCAATCTGCAGTCCGCATAGCAAGGTGCGCAGAGGGAGTTTAGTATTAAGACACTCCGCTCACCAATTTCCGTCAGAGACAAAGTGAAAATATTAAATATTTCATTTCCCCGAGTGGGAATCGAACCCACTATCTGTAGCATTTACAGTCACAAACTTGTGCCCCTGCGAAGACTGGTCTAGGCCTACTGCCCTAATTTTTAGGTCTTGAATATTGAACCTAGCTATAATATTGCTGATATTCCCACTATTTTCCTTATTTTCAGAGAGAATCTCGAGTTAATGCGTAGTTTAGGTGATCGACAAGCAATGGGCCGGGCTTGTGGGAATCTCGGTAACACTTGTTACCTACTGGGTGACTTTACCCGAGCCATCAAATATCACACGGAGAGATTGAGGATAGCTCAAGAAGTAGGCGACAGACCGGCGGAGAGACGTGCCAATAGTAATTTGGGAAATTCACATATATTTTTGGGACAATTTGAAAACGCTGCTGAACATTATAAGTGAGTAGTTTTTATACATTATTTTTTCTCTTTTTTTGTAGTGATCGATTTCTCAAAGTTTGTATTTTTGTGAGTATAGTATAATAATGCCGTAAATACTCGATGCAAACAGATGGGGGCATAAATTTGACGTGTTTTTCTGTTCGTGTAAGTATTGTAGTTTATAAACTGTGGCATCGCGGACATACAGACGAATATATAAAACACCATTCATGACATTGTTTTATTTAGCTCTTTTCTAGTTGATGATGATGAACAAATAAGTTTTTTGATTCAAGATTCTTTTAATATTCTTTAAAAATATTTCTTTATATTTTAACATATGTTGTAAATGACTTATTTTATAATTGGTCTTAATTTGAATGAGAAGTGAAAAGCGATTTTGGGTTTAATACTATTTTCATTGTACATTATAAGAGGGTTATTATGGCTTATGTTATTTTAAGAATATTTTATTCACTTAAGGTTTTTAATCGGCCCTGTTTTGAATATCTAAATGATATAGTGCGAAATTTCATTCTTTCTAAACAGCAATAGAAGATTGGCAGCCTTTACCTTTTAATAGATGCTGGTTCAAGTCCTGCTGCCATGATTTTTTGATAATTCGTATATGCAGTTTAAATTATGAGGCCAGTCGTGACGTAGAGATTGTGAGTTCGATCCCCACTCGAGGGAACGAAATATTTAATATTTATTTCCTCACATCTGGTAACCAGATAAAGCGCAGCCTGGAGATTCGCCACTTTACAAGAAAAGCTTCGAGAAATCGGCGAAAAGTGGGAAATATGTCTTAATGGGAACGGAGTGTCATAAAACTAAGTTCCCTCTGCTTACCCTGCTATGCGTGATATATTACGTCAAATATGTTTTGTGGTTTCATTTTTTTTCCTCTATATATATATGTATAGCTAGCGCTAAGCGAGTGTTTAGGAAATTAGTCTTCTTTTTTAGAACAGTGATTTTTTGTATTTTTTAGTTCTAAAATATTTTGGTTTCTCCGATTTAGTAAGATATAGTGAACCATTGAGTTGTGCGGTAGGCGATATTTATTTTTATAATGTTTGAATATGTACAAAGACTAGCCCTTTTCATAAATTTAATAAATTGGTTATATATTTAGTTGAGGTGAATTACGAGTTCAATTCTCATCAACTGCCAATTGTTTTTATGTTGTCTATTTAAACATATTAGAAATGTGTAGCTAGCGACCGATATGTAGCCTTCACCTGCTTTAAGTTATTGTTATATTATAGAAAAATTGTACAAAATCTTCACATAAATTGTAGCCCTTGTAATGTATAACCTATATTATTGTACAGTAATCCTAAAGCTGTTTATGAGTTTTTTTGTAACAGTGGATTTAACATCCGTCCTTAATTCTGATTAAAATAGGAGGTACAATAAATCTTTTGATGCAACGCGATATAACCTTTATGCAATGCTATTTCTGATACAGTTGTGATGAATATTATTTTTAAAATTATTATACTGTGTTATATTTAAAATGGTTTAATTACGCAAAATGTTACTTATTGTGGAATGTAGAATGCCGATTTAAATTTATTTTTTCGTCTTTAAATTGCTTAAATTATTTAAACTTACTTATTTTTAACTTAATATTTTCAGCAGTTTTAATTGGATTATTTGGCTATGCATAATAATTGAGAGTTCGATTCCCGATAAGAATTTTCGTATCAATAAATATAATATATTATTACATATAAAAAAAAACATTTAACTTTAAGTGATTTTCGGTTTGCTTAAACTGGCTAATTGTGTAAAAAGTATACCCACTGTCATTCAAGTGCTAGTGTTTCTATGTCGCAGACAATATTTAAATCTCAGTTACGAATTTAATCCATTTAAAGGATTCTAAAAAATATATAGATTTCCATAATTTTAATAAATAAGAAAATTAATACTAAATAAATCAATTTTACCCATATCTATAAATCATATATATCCCAACAGACGAACACTGGCGCTAGCGGAAGAACTAGGGGATTCAGCAGTTGAAGCCCAAGCGTGCTATTCCCTGGGAAATACATACACTCTACTAAGAGAATATCGTATAGCGGAAGAGTACCACGCGCGCCATCTCTCCGCCGCGAGGAAGTTGCAAGACAGAGTGGGCGAGGGCAGAGCCTGCTGGTCGCTCGGCAACGCTCACGCGGCCTTGGGGAACCATGAGAAAGCTTTGTATTATGCGAAGGAACATTACAATATTTCTAAGGAGGTGAGTATTATCGAGATTTTTTTCTTTATGATTTTTCTTTCGATTTTTTAATATGTATTAAAAAATTGAAATTGAGGCCAGTCGTGGCACAGTGGCACAAAGTGTGACTGTAAAACCGATTGGTTG
>DVQM01002021.1:0-10785 GCA_018231645.1 Heliconius ricini | reverse complement strand
AACCAATCGGTTTTACAGTCACATTTTGTGCCACTGCGCCACGACTGGCCTCAAGTATACTTATTTAGTTCGTGTACCTAGATTAGACATCGACAGTGACGTCATTGTGACACAGTTGTGAACTCGGGGAATGTGTTATAATTGTAGGTTATAATTTTAATATAATAGGTTTCCACTCGTTGCGTTGTCAACGAGGATTTCGATTTTCCTCAATAAAAAGAAACCTACAATCTTAAAAGTTACTAATTTATTTAAAGTATAAATACGTTTTTTTATTTTCAGTTTAATTGAATATTTTCAGTTTAATTGTACCTCTACCAAATTACAAGAAGGATAAAATATGTGACAATAAAAAAAAGTAAATGCAGTCCTGTAAAAAAATTGAGCTATCACACGAAAAACTATACGTCTAGGTAAGGCACGCTTTAAAACGATTTCGTATAAAACCTGCGCTTTCAAAGGATCGCTATTCTTTGACTTCTCTCTCGGAAACACAATGCTTGCTGGCGTGGAAGTTTCTCTTTGTGCCTTCTTCAATACGAAAATCATATGGCTATGACATTATATTTTTTATTTACTTCAAAATGTATTATTTCATTTATATACAAAGCTATTGCATTGGTAGCTAACTTACAAACTTCAGTCCCACATTTGGGGTTATATTTTTTTTAATTAATTTCATTTTTCCGCTCTGGAATACTTAAGGGCAAGGTTTAGATCCACCGTTTAGCGCACAATGTCTCAAAGTCGTGCGGAAAATGGACAAAGAAGTGTCTCTGATTACCTCAGTACAATATGTGAAAGATGATGAAGCGTGATGATAAAAAATGCAATTAGTATTGTAATATCACTAACAAATAGGTAAGATTAAAAAAGCTAAGCTCACAAGCATGTGACTGTAACGCAACGGTTGTGGGTTATATGTAAATGAATTATCATTATTTATAAATATTTTTATTTCTTGGCTCTGTTACCAAAACATTGCGGCATTGCGCTCAGCCATTCAACACGCAGTGACTCGAAAATTCGGCGGAAAGTGAGGAATGGTGTGTCTTAATGCTAGATTCCCTCTGCCTACCCTGCTGTATGCGGCATACAGCGTGAACAGAAAAAATAAAAGCAAATTATTAAACGGAAACGTTTAATATTAATAACATATTATTAATAACATAACAATTATTTATAGAACAAATAAAATCTCCATATAGAAAAATTACACGCAAAAATAACAACTCCTAATAAAGTACAGACATTTACAAAAATAGCTGTACAATATAAGGATTCCGCCTATAAATAACTGGCAACGTGACGTCAGACAGCGAGATCAGGTCCAAGTTGATCAAAGGTTGGTCTGCATGACCGCGCCACGAGTGATCTGAAGCAGGGACGCGTTCACGCTATGATGGTTGGTATATATTTTTACCTTTGAACTATGGGTAGCTATACTGACCCTTTGATGTAGTTGTTCAGTGCTAATATGTGGTCGCGTCATATTGACGTACATAGCTATATATGTTTGTATGTATATATATTTAGACAGCTCGTGTTACGTTGTCGTTAGTTAATATGATGAGTCTTAATTTTTTTGTCATATAGTTATGCTATGTAAGAAATTGTTATAGAATGATTATACTAGAAATATTATCGTTATTGGTTACACGTCATAATTATTGGTTGAAGTCTCAAATTTAGCTAGTTCAAGTGTTAGAGTGCAAGTGCAAGAAGACCGTTAAAGCGCGACCGCGAAAAAATAACAGCTGAAAGGACTCTGGCTAAGCTAAGCTTGAATTTCAGAAAAACTCGAGACCTCCAATTTGAATGGAACCCTTAAGCGAGCCCGACTCGCACCTGTCCAAAGCAGGAACAAGTGTAATCCTATATAAAATCATAGACATGTCATTAAGTTAGTTAACTAATTAAATTTATTGCATATAATAAATTTCACAGCTTAATGATGACCGTTAATAAAATTGTTATAGTTAGGAACATGCTTTTTCTACTTAAGGAGTAACAAATGAATAATTTTATTTGTTCCTTTCAAGCAAATATTTTTTTCAAGTCAAAACTCAACGATACAAACAATTTTTATAAAATATATTCTTCATATTTGAATATTTTCTAACATTTAAAATCAGTTAAAAATTTTAAAAAAATGGGCGATGCAGTGCAGAGATGTTTCGGTGTAGTAAATCTATATGACGTCGATGATATTATATACATTAAAAAAATCTAATTAATAAGTAATATTTTTTAATAATGTATATTAATAACGTGAACACATTGACCGGCATAGAAACGTTGGCACAATAAACTTAGTGTCAAGACACTTGTTTCTACGTACACAATTTTAATTTGAATGTTGTGGTCGTCGTGGCGTGTGACCCTTCACAAACGTGCGAGAGCGACGTCCACGCGACGGTTGTGTGTGTAATACCCACTCGGGAGAATGATATATTTATATTCTGTCAGCATAAAACAGCCAAGCGCGGCGTTAAGTTCCCGCCACTCATGTGTAACTAAAAGTGGCATAAGTTCACAAGTGCCTGTAAAAAATCTATTCTTTATTTAAAAAAAAAATAAATCAAATCAGCTTCACGCAGTTTTCCGCACACTGTTGTGTGCGGAATACTGCGGGGTAGACAGAGGGAACTTAATATTAAAACACTCCGTTCCACATTTTCCGTCGAACTGCATTGCGTGCTGAGTGGCGGAACTCAACACATCGCTTTTGCCTCGACACCAGACCGAAAAAATGAAAATATAAATTTATATAAATATATAATTTCCTTCAGTGCCGAACGAAACCCACCCCCGTGCCACAACTGGCCTCTTTTCTTCGTCTTTTTATATTCAAATCAATGTAATGTATCATAAACATTTGGCAGTCAAATCTGAGCAATCGGGGGAGTGCATACTTGAGTAGTAAATCATTTGTATGAGAATTCGTTATGGTAATGTAATATTTTAGAGCTTTGCCCTGTATAGACTTTTTATGGGGTAGAATAGAGATGAAGTTGAATAAACAACAAAAATGTCTTATGAATAGGTTTTATTCAACATTGGAATACTTTTTCTGTTAGAAATTGCTGTAATATCGTAAATATTAAACTTTAGTATTAAAAATAGAGTTGTTTTTCACGATAAGAAAATACAATATCAATATATATATATATTACAAAAATGTGCAAGTGTAGATTCAAAATTCACTTTCAGGAATGTTTTATATTTAAAAGGACATTTTCAAAATGTCACTTAATGTGTTTTAATATCCAATAATAAAATATTCAATTCGAACTATTAATTTAACCACGCCTACTCTATTATCATTTCCAATATATTTGTATGAAACTAAAGTTAGTATGTCAAAAGAAATTAATAAACATGTAAAAATACTTTATTGTATCTTGCAGGAAATTACAGGGATGTTTCCAAATTAGAACAATGGCCACATTCATACATGTCTATTCACCATACAATTTGGAAAACAGTAATGCTATTTAATTCGTCGTTGTATGTAAGTTAAGATCTACTATGTATATTGAAATCAGGGCTGATGAAATGATGAAAGAATGGGTTTAAAGTCGTGGTCGTCTTAAAGCTATATATAGTTCAAAGTTTTTATATTTTCTTAATTTGTAAGAGTACCTACAGTACAAAAATATAATAAAACATATCAAGAATTTTAATTAAAAAATTTGACAGTTTACCTGTCATGACTCGAGGACTCTGAGAGAACAATTGTCCATTTAGAGCTAAGATCCTAAGCAGTCGTAACCATCCTCATTGATCGTGCTTATATTCTTTACTTGTCATTATGAAATATAATTTTTAAGAAAATTTATTATCTACTCATGAAAATCTTTATGGCTTTATCCATTTTTACCCATTCGTGGCCATTGTATCCAAAATGGCATACCGATATTTGTAAATTGTGTAAATGAAATCGTTTTTGTGCGTATTATTATAGGCGTTTACTGATTTTTATAACCCATAAATCTTAATAGAAAAGTTGTAATATTCAAAGGTCGTCTATAATGAGTAAGCACCACCTTAACATATTATTAGATTTTTCTATAAAATACCACCTACGCCATGGTACTATACCTATTTATAGAGAAACATATATTATTAAATAATTATATCGCAATAGCGTTATTATTTAAATAGTTTAATTACATTTGCGTGTGTATGAGGCGAGATTTACATTTTTTTTTGTGATTCCACGCACACACATTATCGGTCTTAATGCATACATGTTTGTACATATATATTTATGGCGCATGGGCACAAATGACTGGTAGAGGTTTGATCCCCACTCAAAGAAATGAAATTTGTTTAAATAATTTGTGTAGCGTAGCCTTACAATAAACTTAAGTAGGATAATAATAAGTTCACAGACGGTGGTAGCCAGAGAAAAATTAGTGTTAAAACACTTTGTTCTCTGCTTTCTACTCGAATTCGACATATCATATACGTGTACGTGTCCCATACGTGATATACAGTCGATCGTTGAGACACAATGCTTTAATTTGTCCTGCCAGAGCCCAAACCAAAATAGAAAAAACATATTCCCACACGTGGGGATCGATCTCATCATAATCATCGCGTTTCTAGTCGGACGCTCTTCGCCACTACGCCAGTGGTTCCCAACCAGTGGTCCGCGTACCACCTGTGGTCCGCAGAAGCCTAAATATGGTCCACGGACGATTTTAATTTTATGACTGGACATGGTGACGGGAAGTTTACGACGGACGGGACGTGCTTAATAATTACAGTTAATTTTTATTATACCTACAAGCATAGTGGTCCCTGCTACCAAGAATGATATAAAAGTGGTCCTTGATCAAGAAAAGATTGGGAACCTCTGCTGTACGTCATGATGGCATCTATTAAATTATATAGTTTCGCGCAATATTCATTTTGAAAGAAAATTAAAAAAAGTAAGAAAAATCTTTAAAGCAAATTTACACAGCCAACAGCCAACTTCAGAGTGGCCACGACGTATAGTTGTATGTTTAAATTAAAAAATAAACTTACCCGAAAACACCGACGGCAACTGCAGCCTCTCTCAGCGCTCGTTCTTGATCCATGTCTCTTAAGGCTTCAGGGCGTATAGTGGCGGTGTTCCGTGGCTGACGTTCGTTTTGGACCGCTGTAGAGTAAGAGCATTATATATTTTTACGATAACAATATTTAGTACTTGTTTGCACAACTGTCCTTTAAATGAAGATTTTTTTTGATTGAAATTATTATAATATTCAATTTAGAAACCTGAGAACAAATCTAGTTATACTTGCTATACACCATTGGGCAGTTGTCATTGTGGGAATTGCCTTAATGGATGTGGTTGTTGATTTATATTTAACTATACTAAGAAAATCTTACACTACATTGTAAAATTAACATTTAATATTCATAAGTTATGTTTCAATCTCACAAAAATATGATAAGTCGGCTAAATATTAAAAAAAGTTGTATGCCCTTCTTGCTGTAGTAGGGGGAACCTAAGGCATTCCGTTGCAATAGCATTGGCAATGTCTCAAAGATCATTGATTGAGACATTGCGTTTTGAGTGACTGAACTAAGCACCAGGTTTTGACGGCCAGACCGAAGAAATAAAAAAACGCCATCTCACTCAAACTCACTGCCATCAAATTTACAGTCTGACGATGTTCCACTGCACCACTATGTCAAAAACTAAATAATTTTTAGACACTCAAAATATAATGTTATTAAATTTAAAAAAAATAGAGTGATAAATTTTTATCAATTCCACAAAAATACAAAAATCGTAAGATATATATCTAATTATAACTAAATACCTACAACAAAAATATTATTTCAAGAAAAACTATTGTTCGTGCTTACAATACATGTAACATTATTGTATTATATAGCCGTCATTCGTAAGAAAGTTGGTATTAGAGTCACGTAGCGATATAACGTAGGAGCTACTCTTTCACCCGAAGATACCATTGGAGTTCATGTTGGGTGATAAAAAAATTGTACACAAATGGGGTTCGATTTTGAAAAAAAGAGAAGAGAAGTATATTTGTAGTTATATTTTCATGTGGATTTTTTTAAATTTCAATTAACACTGAATAAAAAAAATATAATTTTAAATATTGAATCTAATAATAAATAATCAAAAACAAATTAACACAATAGTAAGTTACTCGTACCTACCCTCTCGTTAAATTGCAAAGTAAAAGCAAAACAGCATTTTGCTTACACAGTAAATGACAAGGTATCTGTCTATACGATTTTTATAGTTTCCCGAAGTATTATCCCCTACATAACAGGGTAGGTAGACAGAATTTGGGAACCTAGTGTTAATAAAACACTCAGTTCACATTAAGACTCTTCCGTTTACCACTTTTTACCGAATTCTCGAGACATTGTATGCTTGATTGTGAAAATGAAAATAAATGTTTCCTCCGCAAGGGGATCTTACCCACGACCATCGCCCAGATACATGCACATTCAATTGTAATACTAAGAAATAAATACAAAAGAACCACCGTAAAATAGTGATGTCAGATACAGCGTTTTCCGTTACAGTGCTCCCACCCCGCCCGAAGGGACTGGGGAGGCTTTCACGTGATTTTATTGCCTCACCTCGCCTTCAGTGAACTTCGATAGAACGTCTACTTAACTCTATATATATGTAGGTATAGTTACAGTTAGGTTTGTAGAGTTTTTTAAGCTTAATAATAACACTTTATAAGTGAATATAGGTATAAATAAAATGTAATTTATTTTTTATATTGTAGGTACCAATAGATAATTTAGACAAAATAATTAAGCATAAAAAATATCTAATTAAAGATTCAGTAAACGATAGTCCTAACGATAGCAATTAACGAACTGCCTCTTCTGTGAATAATGCTTCTGTGGTGATGCCATTATGACTTTATTGTACAGCGTCTGACTGCGTCTGGGAGGTTCGACCTCTCGAGTGATTGTTTTTTTTTTTCATTTTTGTCCTCTGGTACACACAGTGTGGCGTTTATTCAATAAACAGTGTCTCGATTCATACTACTCCACTGGGGAAAATTAAATATTTATTTAATTTATATTTCTTCGCTCTGATGTTGAGACGTTCACGCGGCGTTGAGTTCCGCCACTCTATACCCAATGCCTCCAGAATGATACGTAAAAATAAATTAGCTTCAGGGTAGGCAGAGGCGTAGCCTAAAGCTGATTTGTTTTTAATCATTTTAACTAGTATCAATTTGTAAACAAAATTGCACATTTAAAAACATTTAAGCAATGTCAATTTTATTTTACAAGGCAATATTGGATGGATTTACTTGTATATATTCCACCCCCGAGGTCGCCAGGGGTGGGTTTTTATTTGATTTTATTGCTGTGCCAGACGGCTGCCTCCAGTGAACTTCGATTGATCATATAGCTTTACAAACGTATATAGGTAGATATATATGTATTAATTTTACTCGTATATAGAGTATGTAGTAAGGAATTAAAGTGTATTTTGTTTAATATATATGGAAATTTCTAATTAAAATCATTAAAGCAGTCGTTATAAGAATATCAAGTACCTTTTGTTCATTATGTATAAAAATAAAATTTAAATAAAAACAAAATCTTCCTTTATTTCTAATCAACTTTGTTCAAATATCTTGTAAATAATTTTAAGGCCAGTCGTGGCGCAGAGGCACAAGCGTGTGACGGGAATGCGACAGGTGAATGTGAATGCGACATGTATTAGAGGAAATGCAAGATTTCATATTATTTTCATTTTTGGTTTTCGTTTTGATTCTCAACACGGAATGCCTCCGGAATCCAGCGGAAAATGGGTAACGCAGTGTCTTAACACTACGTTCCCTTTGCCTATCTTACTGTGTACGGGATACAACATGAAGCTGAAAAAATAAGAATGATTTGGCTTTCTAATAGAAATTTTAATTTTAGATTAAATTATTGTTTGCTTACGAATATATTAAAAAATAAATTAAAAAAAACTAGAAGTTGTTATTTAATCTTTAAAAAAATGAAATCAGCGTTACACTGTACCCCGCACACAGCAGGGTAGGCAGAGGGAACCTAGAGTTAAGACACATCGTTCCCCAATTTCCGTCGAATTTTTCGAGGCATTGCGTTTGAGCATTGCATTGAGTGGCGGATCTTTACGCTAGGCTTTTACGTTGGTACTAGAGCTTATAAGACTATCCTCACATATAATAGAATATGAAATAACCTGTACGATTTCATATAAAAAACCAACATTAATCAACTGTATGTAATTCGAGAAAACAAAATAAAATTGATTTAACATACATACATGCACTATCCCCACTATAAATCAAACGCCCCTCCCATATCCGCTAGACCGCCATCTTTGAACTTCCGGAAAGAGACAGGTGATATTTTGTATAGAAGCTTTAAATAATATAATAAGCTTTAATAGACGATTGAATAAAGTTCTATATTGTTTTAAGTTAGAGGTTTTGGTATTTTATACGGAAAGAAGACAACGATATTCAAAGAGTTTAGCAGACCACAATGGGACAGTCCAGCAGCGTTTAACTGTAAGCGTTATGGTTGTGAGTTTGATTCCCACTTGAGGTTATATATATAAATACTTATATAAAAGATATTTGAAATTAAATTAAGTTTAGAATATTCTTTCTTATGGCCAAGATTATTTGTGTTGTGATTTTAATTCAATATGCGACAGTTGTGGATTCTATCTACAAATGAATTTAAAGAGTTAAGCAACATTCACCAGATTTGTTTTTTACATTTACTGTTTGTTATGAAGCTATATATAGTATTTATTGAAAATGCATTTCGTTATGAAACTTTAACTAAACGTGACAATTCCATAAGCTCATTTTTCTGATTTCTTCAGCTATTTTTTATTGTATAAATGGTTAAAATAAAAATATTTCCTTCCTCTTAATAGAATCAAACGCTGTGCAATGGCTTCAAAAATGGTAACTTATCTTACCATATTTTTTAAAATATTAATTCAATAATTAAAATTATTATCCTAAACTGTATAACTAAAAATGGAAAAAGGTAAAAAGAACTAAAGCAATTGTTTAATAACTATTCAACGACACTTCATATGACGTAGTATCTTTTACAGTCAATCGAGTAGAAAAAAAATTGTTATTAAAATAATATCTGTCTATAATAAAAGACCTACGTAAGACCCAAAAATAACTTACATGTGAAGAAAATGCTAGGTGTATCTATATATAACTGCCATCTATTAATAAAACAGCACAGACAATACAAAAATAAAATTACCCTTTTCGCGTCATAATTGAAAAATAAAATCAACTGGATCAGGTGCGCGTCTCATCTGTTTCGCATCCCTAAATCCGTTTAAAGCTACCCCCACGTACATATACCTATCTCTTTCACTCACATACAAAACTAGCCAGTTTATCCCTCTCTGAGCTGATCCAAGTTTAGTGGTTATTGATTCTTTCACAATATTTCATATGATTTCGGGCTTTATTATAAGTGAATAAGGTTGAAATTTGGAATGAACGCTCATATCGTAGACAGTAGAAAACACGACCCTAAGCCTTTTGAATTTGAATCCATACTCGTTCAGCTTAAAAGTTAGAAATGCTTTCATTAATATCAGTAATGGGAGTTGCCTCTTAATTCCTAATGTGGTAGAGTTCACAATGGCGTGACGTCACTGGCCAGTACGGAGGCGATTAATGGTAGGATAGAGGGTTTAAACCTGGATTAAAATCGCATTAATCAGTGTCTATAGCTTTAACTCTGATATAAACAGTTAAGTGTTAGGGTACGATGTTGGATTCTGTACGCTTATCCACATAATCTATTACCTGTATAGTATTTACCTATTTGTTAGTGGTCATTTGTACTGAATCCTTGTGGATTCTATAGTGATGACTTACTATTTTTTTATCAGATAAATATGAAATTTCAATGCATACATTTTTTTATCACGCTGTATCCCGCGTATAGAGTGACGGAACTCAACGCCGGGCAGAACTCAACGCCGGGCTTTTTGTTTTAGTGCCAGAATGAAATAAAATAAAAAAAAATAAGTAATTATTCATATCCCCGAGTGGGGATCGAATATGTAACCGTCGGGTTAGAGTCACCCTTGTGTCCCTGATGCCTTATGTACATAAAAACCAAAATCAAATCAGCTTAACGTATTCTGGAGGCATTGCGTGTTGAGTTGCAGAAGTCAACGCCGAGCTTTGCCACGACACCAGAGCGAAGAAATGGAAATATAAATTTGAATATTTTTTTTTTGTTAAATAATATTGAGAAGTACAAATCTTTAAAATACAACTACATACAATTTATTTTATATTTAAAAACAACTCCTAACATTTACGCTCCCGACGTCCCCGTCTTTGGCTTTCGGTAGGTACATTTAGAAAACGATGCGGATTAAAATATAAAGTCATCCCATTAGCATTTCATTTTATAAATGAATTCAGAGATATTTACTTCTCAAAGTGATTTTACGTTAAGTCTGGTTTGAAGGAGTGAGGGATCACAAATAAACTGTTGGCGCAGTGGAATGGTTTGAATGTACACGTGACGATTGTTAATTCGCTTCGGTACATTCGGTACGTTGTTAAATTCTGTAAACACACAAGTGAATTTTCGAAGTGTCTATTACAGCAAAATATGTGAGTTTTTGTATATACTATGTACCTATTATATACAAAAACTCCAATCATACATATTTAAAAAAAAAATTCCCCACTTTCTGCCGAATTTTGGAGGCATTGCGTGTTGAGTGGTAGAACTCAA
>DVQM01002020.1:0-10788 GCA_018231645.1 Heliconius ricini | reverse complement strand
CCTCGCGGATCATTCTAGGAATATATCTGTTTTCCTTAGCGAGGATGAGGGGTTTTTCAAACCTAGCCATTACATAAGGTAGGCACATTGTAAGTGGTTGCTTTGACTAAATGTACAGAGGCTTACTTCAGCAATTAATCTAAAGTACCATAGCCTAAAGCCATAAAATGTCATTCAAATTTAAACAATACGTAGTTTCCAAACTCTTCAGTTTTGTCATATGTATACTACAAATGTACAAATAAAATATATTACTTTTAGGAAATTCTATATTTCTCTACTACCCGCTACAAAAGTCGACGTAAAGACACATTTGAAGGTATCGATGCTCAAACGAGAGTACTTAGAAGGTGATTTCTCAGAAAATATGCTGTGCTTTCGCATTACGCAAATATATAAAAGAAAATATCATAAAATTTAAGTACGACAGTATGTAGAACGTGTAATGTAAGATTGAACCTAAAGTTAACAAGTAAAGAACGATTCGAATGAACAATTTCTGAAATCAAACATAATTCTGTTCTTAAGAAATGGTGTTTATCTATTGAAATTGTTCAATATCTTATAAACAATGACATTTACAGAAATGTTTTAAGATCTAAAGTAATATGAGCAAATGTATCATGTAATAAATTGTACGCATCACGTGTCCGTAAGTGTATAAAATGAATATAATGGAAAAAAATACATCAATGTTTAAAAATTATTATACACGAAAAAAATATATATATATATATATATACTTAATTTCTTTTCTCGGTACAGTGATTGACATTAGTGCCAAAATTCTCTCCTTTCATTTCAAAAACTTTAAATTAATGTTATATATGATGAAAGTATTGTAGTGCAGCAACACAATCCCGGACTGGGACTGCAATGGATGTGGGTTCAATTTCCATTCAGGGGATTGAATATTTTTTGTGTCGAACGGAGTGCTTTAACACTAAGTTCCTTCTGCCTACTCTAGTATATGTAATAATCGAGCTAGATACAACGTGCAGCCAAAAATAATAATATTGAAATGTAGTTTTCAAATATCAATCTAACATACTGACGCTTCTTGTTTATTTTCAGCTTCGAGAGTTGCGATATTTTTTACGTCGAATATTTTTCCGTGAGTTTTAAATAAAAAACATTTTGTTATAAGATATTTTATAAGAAGATAGTGCTTTTCTTTTTCTTATTATTGTCTGTCACAATATTAAGACTTCTAAACGTATAATATTTAATCTTTTTTATTTTATTTATCGATGTTTTCTTATTAGCGATTTTCAAAGTAAGATGTCATTATTGTATTGCCTTTGGGACTTGCAATTCTCAATGCGATTGTTGTAAATTCAAATTCTTTTATATTTTTAAATTTATTTCAGTTATTAAACTTCAAAATACTAATTAAAACTATTTTTTATTAGCAACAATCTATCATTAAATTATATGAAAAATGTAATAAAACTTGAGCCTTACCATTAAGTAACTAATATGTCATTAGATAGAAGCAATTAGATAAAGAGTTATCGCAGTATAATATATTGTCCAGCGGTCTAATTACACAATGCAGTTTGTATTCTGCTGTTTCCGTAAACATCTAGATTTCTTTAAAAATAAATCTGAAGCGAGATAGGAAGAGAAATGAAATTATGGATGTTTTTCCGTGACGCTATTAATGTACAACGGTATCAATCGTCTTAACTATAAAGACTGGGGAGGTTAAAGTCCTCTCCTTAATTTGACCCTCGTGATATAAAACTACTTAAGGCGAGGAAAGTAGTGGTGTCCCCAAGGAGTCGTTTTGTGTTCCACTTATTTCAATTTATAGGTTATTGTGAAAAGTTATTAAGATTTACTTGGTATTGCTCCAATTAAATTTTATTTTGCTGCTTATTAGATTCTTTATTATTAACCTTGTTTTCTAAGAAATTAAAGGCGTTTTAGGTTTTTGGGTATAATCTGAGCTTGTGCACTTTTGGAAGTAAAAAAAAAATATTAAAATTCTATATTGGAATTGAATAAAATTCTGTTGAGCGTTAAACTGTTATACATTTCATGATAATACTGGCCACTATGGAAAAACGTATTGGTTTACAATCTTAAAAAATAAACATACAAAGCCAATTTTGTGAGAATTCTAGAGAAAACGAAGAAGTATTATAATAATAATAGATATAGAAAGAATTATATCTTATTTCATAATATCATTTCAATTCTAATATAAATTGAAGTATATTACATGTAACTGTCGTAAAAGAAGTAGACATCTTAACAAATATATTATATAATAGTATAAGACTAAAATCTCCTTAACTCGAGATAAGTCTATCTTCATACTGTCTTTTTAAGATTATCCTCGATTACTTATACTAAAACGATGTAAAAGACAAAAAGGCTTTCTTGGCATGAATGGGCTTGTTTTTTCCTAAAAAAATCTAAAGTCGTTAAGTCGAAAACCTCTGACTGTGAAATCTCGGGGGGATCGTTCAGAGATAACTCGAGGCTGTCACTTACAGCGTTCCTGAGATGGCAAATAAAATTATTTCATCAGTTTTGTATGCTTTTGTTAGAAGCAATTGTCTTTAGGTTTTTCGGCTGTTTCTTGTATACTGATACTATTTTACCCTAAAAGGGTAGATAGAGGGATCATAGTGTTCAGACACTCCGTTATCCACTTTCTTAAAAATTTTTGGGACGTTGTGTGGCGGAGTTACCCTGCCTTACTTTGTCTTCAGTGCAAGAAAATTAAATATTTTATTTTCTCTAGTACTTATTTTTAGATTCTACGTGAAATTTGTAAGCTATTTAGTAATATTATCAATGTAGTTTACTATAGACAAAGAGATTATAGGATTTTATAGGGTTTATGTGTCTGTGTGTGTCACTTATATATAATATGCAATAAAAATATAATCAGCAAAATTTTTAAGCATTTTGTTTAAATATTTAAATTTTTAAAGCAGACTAAGTTAATGTAACGTAAAATTTAAATTCATATAATTTAATAGAGCCTGCACATGTACCAAAATCTCTTTAAAACTCTATAACATTGCCTTTTAAGAATTGTGTCAGATCAAGTGGACCTAGCGAAACTTAAATTTAAATAAAATTTGAATCGACGCTCCTTTTCCTGTCTGTAGCAAGTTATTGACACATCGACAGACAGCAGGAAGGCTCAAAATAGAAACTTCAAATTGAATTCAATGAAACCTTTCAGCCCTTTCAATGAAACCTTTATGTGTAGATTGTATCGCAATCCGTTGTGCTGTGAATAGATACCGACTGTGGGGTTAAATTTAGTTACTGTTGTTTTGTATAAATGTTAATATACATATGTACGTATGTATATATAACAGTATTGTGGGAAATCAGGTTTCTTGACACTTGATTCTGCGATGTGAAGGATACAGCGTGATGTACATACAGAGAGAGAGAGACGGTGAGAGATATACTAGTGAGCACTCTAATATCAAGAAACCGCTTTCGACCATTCTTACCGTTTTTATATACATATGTGTACTAGTGGACCCGAATGGAAGAGAACTTGCTATATATGATTTTAGTCATTTAAAAAGCAGCAATTACTTTTTAGATTATCAATTTGTTTCATTGGAGATTCAGTATCAAGTAACATTCTTGTATAATTAGAAAATGAATTTCATATAAAAATTTATACTTATTCATTTACCAAAAAACAAGTAAAAAGTAATTTTATTCTTTTAATTATCATAGCTTACATTTTTCCATGATTCAAGAACCCTGGGGGCATTGGGGACCATCACCCATCACGCCATATCTGACAAGGGGGCAGTGATAGACGGAGCAACAGATAGCTACGTGGAAATGATCGTAGTGTTTGACGCTCCGTCCTCTCTACCTACCTACTGGGATAATTGTGCGAATATGTAAATTTGTTTAAATTAAAATGATAAAATTTAAAAATTAAAAGATATTCGTTTAATTCCTTTCATTTAAATTCTGTTTTTCCTCAAAAATTAAGGAAAAGTATTTTATAAACTTTATTAAATGAACAAATAATTTGTCAAATTACATGGTATATGGAGAGGTAACTAAAAGAAGATGAGTTTAAAACCATTTTAAATAATTATCTTTTTTCAGCTTCACGCTGTATCCTGCAGGTAGCAAGGGTAAGCAGATTTTTCCTAGTGTTAAGACAAACCGTTCCCCACTTTCTCCCGAATTCTGTAGGTATTGCGAGTTTAGTAGCGAAACTCAACGTCGCGCTTTATTCGTCACCAGATCGCTCTAGTAATAAAAAAAATATTAAATGTTTTATTTCCTCGAGTGAGAATTGAACCCACAACCTATCTACATACAGTACATACAGTCACAAGCTTGTGCTCCTGCGCCACAACTGGCCAAAAATTTTAAAGTTTCATATAAAAGAAAACTAAATTAAGGTTTTTCATAATAATTAATAAACAACATTATTTGTTCTGTAAACCCGCCCTTGGTCGCTTCAGGTAAAAAATCCCTACACGTAGTCCTTTGTCAACTCTTTCAAATAGATTTTCTTATTTTCAGTTTTTTTTTTACCAAAAGCTTTAAGAAACATTTGAAAGCATTACTTTGATTTAACTTATTTAAGCCTTATAATTTGCTATTCTTGTTCTTTTCAGAATAATGATAAAGAAAAATTACCTTTAAAGTGGGTGTTGGTATTCCTTAATGTGGGTAGACCTGATCCTCATTCAGTATATCATTAGCTTCAGTATATATTATATACAGCCCATTATATCTTATGTAGCAGGTAATTAAGGGTGAACCTGGTTATAAGACATTCCGTCTTCCATGATGAACGCCGCGTTTTATTTTGCTACCTGAACGATAAAATGAAAACGATTTCAATATTATATATGCGTGTACCGCTTCTATTTATATTACGTTATTTATATTTATATTTTCTTTGATATTTTATATTTTTCTTTCGTTTTAAATAAAACTTATATTTAAGACCAGTCGTGAGACCAGACACCAGACCAGGGGCCCAAGCGCGTGACTGTAAGCTCGACTGGTTGTGGGTTCGATCCCCACTCGATGAAATGAAATAACTATTTAAATTTATATTTTCATTTCTTCGCTCTGGTGTCCAGGCAAAACGCGGCGTTACAACTGCAATGCCTCTAAAATTCAGTGGTACGTGGGGAACGGATTCTCTTAATACTAAGTTTCCTCTGCCTACCCTGCTCTGGCGGGATACAGCGTGAAGCTGATTTTTTTTGTATTAGTATTGGAAGAACATAAAAACTAAAGAAATTAGAGTGAGATTTTGCAAGTAAATATTTAGATTTACTATTATTTCTTAAAAGTAAACAGAAGAGACTGTATGAAGAGAAATTTTATTAGGCTCATTTAAGTACTCAGCTTGCCGAATTTTCTTTTGGCTTTTACGTTTTTTTGTCGGACAAAGAGTCTTTAGAAATTATTTGCTCGGATCCTTGTTTTTTGTTCGCGTTAATTTGCCAGATTTTGCAAACTGGTCATTTTGTTTTGCTTGTGATGATAATATTTAAATTTTAAATATTCATTTTATCGATTGAAAGATTATTTCTGAAATATAAAACGAAACGCAGTGTCTTGATACTAGGTTTCCTTTGGATATTCTAACAGGGTGTGAAAAAAACGCGGAGCTGCTTAAACACTGAAATTGGCTAAAATATGTGAAAATTATAAGAAATAGTTTTCAAATCTTTAAATACCCAATTTCTTTCACAATTCCTCTTACTTTAAAAAATTCTATCGTTCTTATGAAGCTTATTAAATGATATATTATTTATTTTAGTTAAGTTTGAAATATTGCGGCGGCGGAGTTGGCAGTAACTATTCAAGTTAGATCATTTATCTTGAAGTCAGTCAGTCTCTCTTAAGGACACATATGCAGTAAAAAGTCGATTAATAATAATGTATTATCGTTATAGAAGATAGACAGAATGTAGTTACGCGTTACGCGTAAACACTCTGCTGTTGAGACAAAGCGCGGCGTTGAGTTCCGCCACTCAACATGCAATGCCTCCAGAATTTACCGGAAAGTGAGGAGCAGAGTATCTAGGCTCACTTTGTCTGCCCTGCTACATGCGAGATACATTGTGAAACTGAAAAAAAAATTAAAGAATACAAAAAAATATTCCTCATATTGGAAATCAGATTCACAACGGTCGCAATAACATACGCTTTACCCCTGCAGTCACGCCGGCTTCATTGTTTTCTATGAAAATAAATATTTAATATCTTTTTAACAATATTTTTAATTAATTATATGTGTAATATTCATAAAAGCATCTAAAAAAATTGCCTGAGACATTTAAATGGTAAAGATTATAGTAGTCAAGGGAGCAATATTTCGATACTATTCTTCGTACCGTTTGCGTTGTAATTAATATGTTCGTGAGAAATAACTGCGGCAATTGTCGCGAAGTCCTCCCTTAGGAACCTGAAACGAGGGTTTTATATAACTTTAAGTCTTTCCTCAGCGAAACTCAGAAAGAAAATAGAAGTAAAGACGTTGCTTACACATTCATCTCTTGCAATTTAGTATGGCGTTTGGCGGAGGTAAACTCTGTCCAAATTGTGAACTGAGCTGCGGTAGATTCAAGGACAACAAATCTTAGTTACTCGTAAATATATTTATACCTATATTTATATTTATACTAATAAATTTTTACTCAAGTTGAATGATTTCCGCCAGAATTTTGTTCATTGAAAAACATATGCCATAGCAACTCTAACATTTATTGAATCTGGGGAATGAGACAAAAATCCCTTTTCTCCCGAATAAGAATCAAACCTACAATCGTTACGTATACACACGTTTGCCACTCAACTGTGAGGGCCTAAATAACAAAATTAACAAAATATTTAATTTCGTAAAACATATTTCAAATAGCCAAACTTAATTAAAACCTTTTAAAGGCACGATTTTACATTAGAATGTAAAACTGTGAATAACTCATAAACAGCTTTTACCAAGAAAATGAAAGCACAAAGAAAGAGCATATTTAAGAAAGTGTTCAAATAATGAGAATCTTTGCCTAAGAATCTTCTTCTACCGGAAACGTGAGTGTGGAAAAAGGCGGAAATATTTGTTTATCATTCTCGTGTACTTTTTCAGGCATCCTCAGCCAAGTTTTGTAGATTGCGTTTGTTAATTCGTCTTTGATATTAGTCAAACTTTTATATATAAGGATGGGGACAAGTTAAATGACTTATAGATTTAAAAACTGGCTCACGGCTTAGCCAACTTAGTGAGCGCAGCCAATAGATAACTGTAAATTCAAGTATACGCTTAATTTACAAATAATATTATTTACCCTAGAATTAAATATACTTTAAAAATCGAAACAAAACAAGTTTAAAAGTATTATCTTGTTAAGTAAGTGAATCAGCTTCACGCTGTATCCCGCACCCAGCAAGATACACCTGAACCTAGTGTTAAGATACTTCGTTCTTCTGAATTCTAGAGACATTGCGTGTTGACTGGCAGAACTTGCCTTGTCACCAGAGTGAAGAAATGGAAATATAAATTTAAGTAAGCATTTCATCTCCTCAAGTAGGGATCGAACTCACAACCAGTCGGTTTTACAGTCACACTTTGTGCCCCTGCGCCACGACTGATCTCAAAAAGTAAGTGAAAATAGAAAATAAATTAAATTCTTCATTTTCAGTATATTATCAGGAACCTTCAGTCTAAATTGGATTGATTCAAGGCACGTAGAGACGGCGTCAATTCTGATTTGTCTTCACTAAATTAGATTCTTGTGACTTCACTTGTTTGCTATATCGAAATTCTATACAATCTACTTAAAATTATTACATGGTTCATGTTTGATTTATTTTATATATTGAACTAAGATTTATGTGTGACACAAACACAAAAATAAACCCTTATTGGCTACTTTGATTACAATAGATTGAAGTATATTTTGCGGCCGACGACGTGAAGACCGTCGTGGCGTAGCGGTAAAGAAGTATGATAGTAAATGCAATTATAACTCAATTCCCACTCGGATATTTTAGTTATTTTTATTACCATAATATGGCTCTGATAAAAAGAAAACCCACGGTGTAATGTTTCACCACTCAACACGCAATGTTTTGAAAAAATTAGAGAGTGTCTTAACCGTCTGCCTGTCCTATTATAGATTTGATTCAGGGATAAGAAAAAAATATTTTGCAATGGCGATATATAATCTAATATTGATGTCCATACACACTCGTGAATCAATCACGTAGTAAATTTCAAAATTTCAATTACGTTGCGTTTGTTATGTATATCTAAGTAATAATTTAATAGCTCCTTTTGAATGTTTAATTTATATTTTTGTTTTATATTTATATTCATCTTTAGACTTTATCCCACACACAGCAGGCAGACAATAGTCAAAGGGAACCTAATATTAAGACACTCAGTTCCCCAATTTCTGCTGAATTTTTCGATGCATTGTGTGTGAAAGTCAACGCCGGGTTTTTGTCTTGGTGCCAGAACGAACAAAAAAAATATTAATGAATAATAATTCATTACTCCTTGTGGGGATCGAAGCCCCAACCGAAGCGTTACATACCGTGCGCCACGATGGCTTCTGTACTATAAAATACGGTTGTATGTTTTTACTTACCCACATAAGTCTGAATATCATTATACTTGCACAGTAAAACCAATAGCCGTAAAACCAATTAGAACAGATTCCTTTGTAGGTACTTGTTTCTTGGGCCCATGATGCCATCTTGTCATAAGGACAAGCCAAGGCCACAGAGACCTGCCCCATGCTAAACATTATGCTAAAATTATTTAAATGCATGAAGAGGCTTTTTTAAATGAATTTTTAGTTAAAAGAATTGTTCTAATAAGTGTGATACGGCGGGATCAAACCAATGTCCATCACAGAAATGTGTTTAATTAATATTAATTATTCATATTTTTATCATAAATAAAAAAAAGTTTCATATTAATCCGTATTAATTGATGTATAATCAAAATATTAGTGTATAAATAATTTGCTATTTAACTAAAGCTTAATTTGGTTTCGTGCTATTTCCCAAACACATTGGATTTGTGTAAAACAACAGCTACAATTTATTGGTTAAGCGAATCAGTTAATAAGCTCGTGGACGTGTGAATCACGCTTAATGCTTTTACGTAAATAATTATATCGTAATTACTGTATGCAAATTGACGTTGATAAACCGGCTCGAAGGACCAATTTTTAATTAAATTTTAAGTTTTATTTGCGTCAATATCGTGTCGTAAAATATTAAGGCCAGTCGTGGCGCAGAGGCACATAGTGTGACTGTAAAATCGACTGGTTGTGGGTTCGATACCCATACGAGGAAATGTATATTTTCATAATTCGCTCTGTCAAGGTGTCGAGGTAAAAGCACGTCTTTGAGTACCGTCACTCAACAAGCAATGCCTCCAGAAATTGACGGAAAGTAGGGAGTGTAGTGTCTTAACACTTGGTACCCTCTGGTGTACAGGAACACAGCGTGAAGTTGATTTTTTTCAATATCGTGATGCATATCATAGTGCCAACTTGTGTCACATACACTTGCTGCTACTATGCATCACGTTATATAATATTTTAAGCTATCGTAAAATACAACGTCGCGTTTTGTCATGCTAGAGTACCCAAATAAAAAAAATAATTCAGGAGATTAAAAATATATCGTCGGAGTGTGAACTACTTACTATGAGGATTATAAAAAAACAAGCGCGAGTCGGTTTCACCCGTAGATTTCTGTACAAATTTTATGATTATAGGTGAACAAGAACGTGGCTTAAAAATTTACAAATTTAAGTTTATTTTCAACTTTTGAGGTGTTTCTTTCTGTTTGGAAAGTAACTTGTCACTTTTGGCGCAAATTGAAAATTAAAGGACCCCCAGAAGTACTAGTTAAAAAAAAACAATAACAAATATACCCTAAAACGATGCAGAACAACAATGTATAAATTCTTAATCTTCTTAATTTATTTGGGTTATTTTTTGAATTAGAAGCAGAGAAAAATAGATTTTCTGATTTCATAGACAAGTAATATAATATAAAACGTTTCGGATTGCGAATAGAGGAAGTCAACAAAGTCGAAAAAGTCGGTGAAAAAATACACAAATAGTTTTTTTTTGTAGTATACAAATAAAGGATAGGTATTTAGGAAATTGCCAATCTCGTGAAAACGAAGTAACGGCAAATGGTAAACGGTAATAAGACCATGCTATATGGGATAAAAATATTTGCTATCATATATATCAGTTTGCCTATCGATTTGACAATCACCTTGTATATTCAAACCATTTTATATGACGAGCGACAAACTCGCTTAGAGACGTCGTCCGTTGAAATTTTCAATTTATGGTATTTCAGCGGAATGACCGCTCAATTGTCCGTGTATAAATGGCGCTGGCGACACGAGGTGTGAAATACGAATGTTATATCGCTGGCATATGACACTGTCATTTATAAAGGCATTTGTTAACACATGCATTTGTTTGATATAAATGAATATTTACAATTAATTATAAAAAAAAAAGTATTTTCGGGCCAGTGGGTACTTTGAGACCATCGCGGCAGCACAGCGTGACAGAAAACGGTTCTTTTGTGGGTACTAGTCTCAATCGAGGAAATAAATAGTTTTTAATTTGCTTTGGTAACAAGAAAAGATGAGAAGTTGAGTTGTGCCACTTTACACGCAATTCCTCGAGAATTGTACGACGACAACGAAACGACGACGAAAGCGACTGGTTGTGGGTTCGATCCCCACTCGAGGAGTGAAATATTTACCTAAATTTA
>DVQM01002019.1:0-10788 GCA_018231645.1 Heliconius ricini | reverse complement strand
AAAAAAAGGTACGGACCAAGTGTCTGTAGTGTTAAGAAATAACAATAAAAAAAAACTACAGGGCGACTTTACTTACAACCATTTAAGTAAAAAAGTGAATAATATTTATATTAAATTGTGTTATATAATGTCACTATAATATATAATTGAAAGTCATGATAACCTGTCTGGGTATTTGAGAAAGTTTAGGGCCATCTTAAGCGCTCATCTCGAAACCGTGGCTTTCTCTCGATTCCACATCTCCGCTGTAATTTACCTTCAGTTCAGTGAGAAGTAAAGCAGGCATAATTATACTTAATTAAATAGAAACTGAAAAAATATCAGATAATCATAAAATAATAAAACTTTTTAAAAATAAGAATTTAGTTTGAAGCCGAATCGTTTTTTATTGTCTATATATCTGTGGGAGGTTTTTGTAATTTTTCGCTACTCGAGAAAGTAAGAGATGAATAGATTTGAGACTACATTTTAATCTATAGATATTACATTTGAAATAAATAATAAAATGGTATAAACACCCGGCCAGTTGAGAGCTAACAAAAAAATCATAAGTCGGTCAAATAAAAACAAAAGTTGCTATACAAGTCGTACAGGTCCCAGTCGTCTATCTTTAAAATCTTTCGATATGTTTATTATAATATGTTTTCGAATTTTATTTTGAAACTCAATTTTTAAAATTGTATAAGCTCGTATAAAAAATACTCTTCTATGAATGTTTAATTTACCTCTGCAAATTTTATTACCTACTACAACTTCACGCACATAGAGGTGTAGTATTAAGGACCTAGTATTAAAGCACTCCGCTCCCGTTAAGATGCTACCATTTCCCATTTTTCGGCGAATTCTTGAGGCGTTTTCTGTTGGCTCGAGGAACTCAACGCCGCTCTCTGTCTCGTTAACAGAGTAAGAGATTGAAAGTTTTAAATATCTTCACCCTACAAACCTCGCATAGCCGTAGCCACAGCCTCTGCACCACGAAGACTTCATAATTTCATATACTATATTTTCATTTCTTCGCTGTCGTAAGATAAAGTGCAGCGTAACAACTGTGGAATTGATGTACTGTATTAGCTTTTTATAAACGTGTGAATAACAACTTGTCTTTGTTTAAAGAATTAACTTTAGTCTTTAGTTTTTATGCCATATTACTTATAAATATAAAAATAATAAGAAAAAATCCAAAAGCCAAATTTTAATACCGCAATACGAAATTACCGTACGTCACCCATAAAATTAATTAACGCGCAATCGCTGGGTCGTTGGCCGGTAATGTCAAAAATAACAAGCGCAGTCTCCGACTTCGCGAGTCAGCACGGCTGGTGCAAAAGTCATTAAAACTGCGAAACAATACAAGTATTTACATACAAATTTGTATAAACGTAACACCATTTATAATGCGAGGCACTCGGCGAAATATGAAGAAAATGAGTTTTTTTTTTGTTTAACAGTAGATGTTTGTTTTGGTATTTCTTATCTTGTGTTGACAATTCGGTTTTTGTATTTAAATTTTTTGTTCAACAATTTTGTTTAAGACTCTTAACAAAATAATAAAGAATATGTTTTTTTTATTTATCTATAAATTGTCCTGGTTGTGTGGTTAGTTAGCCTCTAGTCGAGGTAAAGTTATATTATTCTTTTGGCTCCATCAAACAACACGTCTTAATTTTGTTAGAAATTTCAATTTGGGCGGAAAGTGGAGAACTATAAAGATGTGATATTATTTCTCCGCTTTTACTTTTACTAACCTAACTTGCAAAAAAAAAACATAAGTACATATTTTCTTGATCAAAATTATTATAAAACATTATAAAAGACTTACATATTTATTAATTAGACAGAGCGTTTCCAATGATAATTACTATTTATTAAAATCCTCGAGACTAATATTAAATTCCATTAATTGTATTTTAATGGCAATAGAGTGCTGTCTGTCTGTGGCTTTTTCAATCGGTAGAGAAAGTGGAGTGGGTTCTAAAGGGCGTCTCGGCGACACCTCGTCTCGGCGATACCAACGGTTACTATTGCTTACCGTTATTAGATTCTGCTATCATTCACCTGTCTACATCGCAGAAACCTGTTTTGGACGCGTATTTTGTGATGCATTTCGATATCGATATTTCGAAATGTCAATCAAGCGTCGTTGGAATATTAATGGGAATGATTATTTGTTAGGAATAATAACATTAATCACGAATTTATTTATTTATGTATATTATCTTCAATCCATTTTTGCATTTACTTTTAAATATTTTACGTAAAGATTTAAATAACAGCTGGTAGAGCTGCGCTGTCTACTTTTCGCTCGAAGAAATTATGTTTTTTATTTAACCGACGTCGCTGTTGCACTGTGGGTTTTTTGTACGTTGTAGGCTCAGCTTCACTCTTGGAAACGATTATATTTAATTATTTTCTTTTCCTTACTCTGATAGATAAAGCTCGCCATTCAGTTCTCCGCCCAATATCCCGAAAATTGGGCAAAAGGTAAGGAGGGAATTGTTTTAACGCTAGGTTCCTCCTATCTACCCCGCCAAGATACCCCTTTACAATTAATTAATTAATAACTTTTTAAATTTAACAAAAATCACTAAACATGACATTTAATACAATACACAAACATAAATAAGCCTATGTTAGACAACATTAGTTCGACAGTCGACTACGTCGCGTCGGCGCCACTCGATAAGATTTGATATCTTTTAGATATCTACGTAAGAGCTTAAACAAATATTAAGATAGCAATTTTATTGAACATATACATCTCTTTATTACACTACACATGTTTGATAACTAGTTTTAGTATTGATTTCGGTTTATTTCTATTTCTGTACGCTGTATCGTTTTTTTATTTTTTATTATAAAGAATTAAATAAAGTAAATCAAAACAACAACTTATAATAATCGCTCGTCTTGAAAAATTTTATATTTCCTTTTCACATCTCAGAATACTTTAATAATAAACTCTTTATAAATATTATATTTCGCTAAATGTAAGTGATGGAAACGATCGTTTATTTCTTAATTCACACATGACTGATTGTGACCGATCAGGCTAAATACGGTGTTATATTATTTCTGTCTGTTAATTTAAAACGGTCTTCTCAAGTTTTTTCAGTCTTGTTTTGAGAAATACGTGAAGTTATATAAAAATGTATCCTGTTTACTCGACATATAACCTGTCAGGCTTTTGAACAGATATTAGAGTTACGGTTGATATACAAAATATCAAAAAACTATCAACGTACATACAGAAGACCATTCTGCTAAATAAACCATCATGTTAAAGAAGTATACCAAAAATAAATAGTTTATATTCTCTTTTCAGGTCTGAACTTCACCATGCTGCGACCAAACGAGAGTGTCAGATAGTCGGCTGTCGTAACGCAGTATGGGTGCAAATATGGGCAAGAACTCGAGCCTGCTGGACGCGCTGCCTTCAACACAGGGCACGCTCCACGTCGTCATGCTTGGTCTAGACTCCGCCGGCAAAACTACAGCGCTCTACAGGCTCAAGTTCGACCAGTACCTTAACACCGTCCCCACTATAGGTTTTAACTGTGAAAAGGTCAAAGGCACAATTGGAAAATCAAAAGGAGTCAATTTTCTAGTTTGGGATGTTGGTGGACAAGAAAAACTCAGACCGTTGTGGAAATCGTACACGCGATGCACAGATGGTATTATATTTGTTTTGGACTCCGTGGACGTAGAGAGGATGGAAGAAGCAAAAATGGAACTAATACGAACTGCTAAGTCGCCGGATAATGCGGGTGTACCGATACTTGTTCTGGCAAACAAACAGGATTTACCAGGAGCTAAGGAGCCGCGGGAACTAGAAAAACTATTAGGATTGCATGAACTAGTCTCATCACCACACGGATCACGCGACTCGCATTCATGGCATGTGCAACCAGCCTGCGCTATCACAGGTGAAGGTCTTCACGAGGGCCTCGAAGCACTTTACGAGATGATACTCAAAAGAAGAAAACTTGCCAAATTACAGAAAAAGCGAGTCAGATAAATTATTTGCATATACAATAATAATTTATATGATAAAAATATCAACGGCGTAAAGTATAAATGCTCATAGTATGGGATACATAATTTTTATGATCCTGGATTCAACACCAAATATTGATTTTATAATAAGCTTGTAATGTCTTATGAAGTTATATAAATATTCCATCATAGTGTTGCTCAAATTTTATGAACATTTTGAGGTGAACGAATGTTTTGGTAAATTAATTTAACCACTAGTCATTTTCTTTTGAAAATAACTATGGTATAAATTTAATTAAACAATAATATTATTTAATTAAAATTTACAATAACACACAGTAGAGACCTAGAAACGCTTAGGTTCACTAAACTCGTGGTTTCTTTTTACAATATAAAGAAATACCCAATATAAATTTTACAAAAGTTCTTGTCTGCAAACAAAATGAATTATTTTAAATGACTTACGGGCCTACACTGGCGCTGATTTACAATTTTAATATACCAAAGGCGTCGCATTTAAGTTAACCTTATCGAAACATGGATATGTAAAAAAAATTCGAATACACATTTCCTAAATGTAGTTGGTTGTCAGAGGTGGCCCAAAATTGTTCTTAAACAAAAAATATTTGTTCCCAATGTTCAATCTGGTTATGACTCCTTGTAAATAAAACCCTTGTAAATATATTTTAGAATCTATATTACAAATACACTAAAATTACAAAAATCCAATCAAAATCGTTATAATATTTAAAAAAAAAACAATCCATTCATTACCTGCCTCCGAAAACAATATCTCCTCCCATAAATAAAGTTTATACAGAAATAACAAAGAACGTTCAAACGGAATATTGTGAAAGAAATACATTTAAAAAAAATATTTGTAGCGAAAATTTAATTAGGTATTTATTTATTTACTTATTCATAGCTGTATCTTAGTCTAACAATGTAACCAATGTATTGAATTAGTTAAGCTTTTACCAATTTATTTTATTCACTCTGTACATATGTAAATTCCAAATGTAGTTATTCGTCAATACCAAGAAACCAAACATTTATATGAGTAGGGAACTACTTTTGTTATTATATTTGTTTTATCAAAGAAACATTAATGCTATTGTAATTGTATTGTGTTTTATGGTGATACACGTTATTTTATTGGATCCCCATAATAAAATCTGTTTTCGATAAAGTTATTTTATTTATTTTGTTACACATTGCTGCGTTTATCGCTTTTATTCAATTTAAGCAAGTATAATCCTGGGTCGTCGTTTGCAGTCCAATCAGTAAAAAGTGTTAAATAATCAACTTCTGCTTCTGTTAAAACTTTCAGTTCATTTTTATTTGTTTCATTTTTAACGTTTTTCACTTTATTATATTTTTTAACAGCAGTTTTTTTAAGTTGTGTGACAGTGTTATCATTATTTATCCCATAAGCACCGAGTATTCTTTTTTCTAATATGTAAAACGAATGTAATTCCTTGGCGGCCTCATTAGCTCTATTGGCCTTAACTCGCTCTAATTCGACATGTTTAAGCATAGAATGCCTAACAGTTTGACTTTGAAAAGAATCTAATCGCTGTGAATAATCTAAATAAAAGGTTTCTATACATTGTGCTAAAGTAACGATATCAGTACTTGCTGGACTCTCTAAAAATATTTTATTATAGCAAAATTCTAAATGTAATTGTAATTTTAAAACGTCGAGGGTGCCGACGCTCTGGTAAAACGTACCATATAACGTTTTCATAAATTTGACTTTTAAGTAATTACACCTTTCTTCGGCAAATGATAAGAGATATTGGAAACGTTTTATGGATTTATTGAGTGAATAAGAATCTTGCTCAACCCTCTCTTTTAGCTTACTAGTGCCAGTTTTTAGAGTTTTTATATAAGGTGCCAAATGATTACCAAGCGCGTAATAATGAAGTTGTTGTTTCTCCAGAAACTCGAAAACATGTATAAGATCTCCTGGTTGACTGAAATACAGCACAGGTGTAATTGGAACTGAGAAGCAAATCTTCCGTAATCTCTCAAATATAACAGTAAATGAGTCTTCTTCATTAGAATCTGTATAATCGAAACCTTTCGCTTCAATTTCTACTGACCTTGCAAAATCTCTATGTCTTAAACGCCAAGTAAGTGGTGACAAATAATATAAAAATCTACCATATTTTTGTTGAAGACTATATTGATATTCTAAACCAATTAGCCGCGATTTCAAAGTAAACTGTTCTAGTGATAAATTTTGTAACTCCACTATTTGTGATTCAATTTTGCTTTTTAATTTGTCCCATCGAATTAAAGAAGCCATAGATTTTTTATAATCTTCCAACATGAAAGCATCAAAGTATCTTACTTGTTCAGATAATCTGCTCTTCGCAAAATCATATAAATCCATTTCGTTTCTATAATTAGTATTTATATTAAAGACACAATCTTCAATAATACCTATTTCTAGTTTATGTTGCAAAACTTTATTGATTGTTTCTTTGAGAGTTCTGAAAACGGGTATATTAGGTCGTAATGGTCTTCCATTTACAACTTTATAAAAATCTTTATCTGTATCAGTTAAACATAAAACATCATTATTAAGCATGTTTACATACAAACGTTCTTTCAAATCAATAGAATTTGTTTTATATTTATTAGAAGTTTTCATGGTGAGCCCTTTTTTAAATATCTCCTTGTTTCGTTTCTTGGAAAAACACATAAAAGGTAGAAATATCTCACCTCTTTTCAACTTATGAACCGGCAACAATGGTTCAGGTGGCAAAATATACCTTTCATTATCTTTACTAAAAATTTTACACTTCATCTTTAAATAGTGTCAAAGTCTTTTGAAAGCTTTTAAATAGGAAATATATGTATACAATTTATATGCAAAAGAAACTTAGTAGCCTACTAGATTATTTATAAAATACATTTTTAGATTTACGACTTTTTAAAGATATAGAAACATCAATTTATTTTTATTTGACGTATGTAACTTTTTTATAAATAGGTACAATTTATTAAGTACCTGTTTATTTTATTTATTTTAACATGCTTCAAGGAATGATTGACTTCCGAGGTACCCAGTCAAATGTTGGCTGTACAAATTTATAATAATCAGCTAAATATGGTGCAGGGTCCATACCATCACACCATTCTGTAAATAACAGTAAGTTATCTTTCTCTTCTGAAGTTATCTTGTACTTCTTCGGCTTGATACGTTCTCCACTAGTTAGTTGGGATTTTCGCCTTTCAGCAACAATCAAAGCAACTCGACTTTTTTTATCCATAAATTTTTTGAAAACCGGTCTTTTATACTTTGCAGGTGGTAAAAATGCCTTATTCATTGCTGTTGTCATTTCTCTAAAAGCTCTCAGCTCACGTTGGGCTTTATATGCATTTTTCATTGTTTTTAAATCTTGTGCAAAGGAATCATTTCGAGCTTGATTTACTATGTTAAAGTCTAGAGAATCAAGACGTAAATTATAATCTTCATACATAACTTCTAAAATTTTCATTGGGTCTTGAAAATTTTCATGACCTTCTTCACATTTCCCAAAAATTTGTTCATAAACGTACTCTATACATATTTTCAATTTTAGAGAACTTGGACTAGCCACGCTATCATAAAACGTTGTAGTCAGTATACGAAAAAATTTTTCTTTAAGATGATTTTCGTTATAGTTTTCTCTATCAATTTCGTTATTTATAGTTTCAATGTAATATTGAAAATAATCTAGTTCTTTCTTTGCAGTATTCTTCAATTGCTTTATACGTTCCAGTAAATTTCGATAGGGCATGTCAGTTTTTGAGAGCTGTATTAAATATTCCCTACTTTGTAACTCCATGTTTCTAAATAAAAACATCATTTGATGTGGATTCCTGAAATATAAGTATGGGGGAAGTTGATTTGCTAATTCGTGTTTAGCAACTTCTACCATTCTATCTATATCTAAAGTTTCCACTAGATCATTGTCTGTTATAAATTCCCCGGATTCAAATTGTATAGATTCAATTTTATGTTTTAAATTTTCGTCATACAATTGCCGCCATGACAATGGCGCAACGAAAATCAAATATCTCCTGTATATTTTCAAAATACTACGTATAGCGTCCAGTTTGAACAAGACGTTATTTAATATTGTTATTTTTGATACATATCCTAAAAATTCAGAATTTTTTAATGTTAACTCTTCAAATTTTCTTTCTGCTTTAGCCACTTTCGCTGCTGATGTTTTGTAATCTTCTGTGAGAAACATTTGAAAATCTTTAACATGACGTCTTAAATTTGATGATATTTTATCATATTCTTTGGATTCTTCCACCATACTCTGATCTATTTTTAATATAAGATCACGCCTGTATCCTATTTGTTGTCGATTCATTGCATAACTCCGAATATTATTAACATATACTTTTATATCGTCAAAACACCGTAAAGGCCGACCTTCAATTACTGTATAGAACTCTGGATGAATTTCTACAATGGCTCTTACATCATCCACTGGTTCGTCAATAAAAAGTCTTTTAGAAATATCTCTTGTAGCGGCTATTTTCAGATTATCTTTCAAATTTAATGGCTGTGTTAATCTATTTTGGCGTAATTTTTTTTCTCTGCGGTCTGTATACTTTACATAAGACAGTAATTTTTCAGATTTCGGCACATTAAAGGGCTGACCTGGCTTCTTTTCTTTGAGGTGCTGTTTGATAGCATGTTTTCTATTCGCAAAATAGTATTGGGTATTTGGTACATAGCGTCGACGAAATATTACATCTAAAGTTTTCAATGGTACCATCGGCTTTTGTTCTTCTTTCAAGCAAGACATTTTAAAATATCAATAAATATAAATAGTATCGAAATTAATATATTTTATAACTTCTAGCAAACGTCTAAATTATTATTTATGTGTCACTGTCAAGTTTATATGTCTAGGTCAGAATTATCTTCATCTTTTGGCTAAATGGAGGTTGCAAAGATATATTTTTCAAAATGTTTAAGCATTTTTTAGCTTCACGGTACATCCCGCCCATAACAGGATAGGCCGAGGAAAGCCGAGTGTTAAAGCACTTAGTTCCTATATGATACTTCAGTTCCACACTTTGCACCGAATTCTGGAGGCGTTGGTCGTTGCAAGGATGAGCCCTTAGCCACGATGGGCCCTTGGTGTATTTATTAAAACATGTACAAAATCATATATAATAAAATATATTCTAAGTTATTCATTAATAACATATAAATTTCTACTTAAAAGCTTTCGCTCTAGATGGTTCATAAGAAGATTTAAGTCGTTTACTCAATTTTTCAACGTCTTTTAATAGTTTACTGGCATCTTTAGCTTGCCTAGTTTCCTTTGCTTCATTTTCATACGTTTCTTTTTCTGTAGCTTTTATAATATCTAAATCAAACGCTGACAAATCTAACATTAAGTTGTCGTATTCTCTTTCTAGAGCCAGTGTCATGTCTAAAAAACTTAAATTAGCGTCATTTGGTGCAATAACTTGTTCATAAGCGAATTGTACGTAATTAAAAATTTGTAACACAGTTTCTGATGATACTAAATAACGTATTTTGTCTTCAAGTATCAGGAAGAAAGCTCTTTTTAATTCAGTTTCTCGAAGTTCATTCCAAATTATTATTCCTTCTGTTAATTTTATCTAAAAATGGGAAATAGAAAAAAATATTGTTATTTAATACGTCAAGTAATTAATTTATTTTAAATTTAATAAGTAAAAGTTTAAAAGTATTTACAAACCTTTTCTTTTATATATTCCAATTCTTCAAATAGCAAACTTTTAAGAAATCGAAGAGCTTTCAAAAATTTATTCTTTTCAGCGTTTAAATCTTCTGTTACTAAAAGATAGTTCAAATTTTGTTTCTCAAGTAAATCAAATACAGTAAGTAGTTGATCGGGTGTCTCAAAATAAAGCTGAGGCGAAGGTAATTGATTCAATTTTTCTTGAATTATATTTTTGTTAACTTCAACAAATATATCACAATCCTTTGTTAAAATTTGAAAGTGGTCAACATTTAAAGTTACGTTATGTCTTTCTTGCCACAAAATTGGTGCCGCCCGGTGTAGAAAACATTGAAAAGAAAGTAAAATTTGAAGAGTCTCGTAAATATATTGTAATTTAGATTTGATAGTAGCTAACTCGAAGTTTGCTTTCTTGTGCTCTTCCGTTTGATTCGTCAATTCCTTGGCTAAATTATCAGATTTCTTCATTATAACAATGGTTTTATCATTATCATCATCTAAAAACTTATCAAAACTATGTTTATATTCTTCGAAGTGCTTTGAAGTAGTATTATATATTTCTCTTTCGGTTTCAATTTCTCTACCGATTCTCAAAATTTCATCCTTTAAAAAGCCATTTAAAGTACGTTTTAATGCTATCTGTCGAATATTTTGTTTGTACGTACGTATGGAATTGTTTGATCTTATCGGTCGTCCGTCGACTTGCGAATAGAATTGAGGGTCGATGTGTAGTATAGTCCTTAGACTACTATCGTCATCATTTTGATCAATGGAAGGTAACTTAATACCACACTTTACTACAGATTTTTTTGTATTTCTTTTTGATATTTTTTTATCCATTTTACAAATCTTTTCGAAAATTGATGCAAAGTTTTTCAGTGGCAATGTTGTTACTATAGAAATAACAAAATTGTAATTGCTAAAAGTTAATATTGATCTAACTTATTGCGTAGTAACAGAATATTAAGATTCTAGTTATTTACTCCCATATTTTAGACTAGCGGCCCGCCCACGGCTTCGCCCGCTTAAAGTGCATGATTATTGATCT
>DVQM01002018.1:0-10789 GCA_018231645.1 Heliconius ricini | reverse complement strand
AGAGTTAAAACAGAAAATGAGCTTATCAAAAAAGTTGCTGAAAAACAGCGTATCGGAAGAACAAAGTCCGGCATATACCTATTAAACAATACCTTATTGTAAGGCGAAAAAAATAATTACAGACATTTTTTATGAATAAAACGAAAAAAGAACTTTCATTATACATTTTGGCTTTCAATAACCTTTAATTTTGACTTTGCAATATTTTATTATTTTAATTGATCCGTTTAACCTTGTGAAGGCGATAAATTGTCATAAGAAGTGTTAAGCTGTAATTTCTTTTGATAAATGTTAATCTTTGGTATTTTATGTACATATTATGTTTTTAATATTGTAAGTTTGTATATGTATCTGACTTTATAAGATTTGATCGTTATTTTTTATAGATATATAACAGGTCGAAGTATAAGACCTGCATAGGAGAATATGCACAGAGAACCCACATATGACAAATGAAAATTAATTATTACTAATTCGTTTAACATTTCTTTTCTATTTAATAAAATCTCTATGAAAGCATAAATATTAAAAGATGAAAGATCACATTTTTTGTAATTTCACTGTAAAGGTAAAATAGTGTTGTCACTTTTTATTAAGGATTGTTTTTTAAAATAAAGAAAAAGGGAAAATATACTCTTTATAAATTTTTAAATGCTCGTAAAAACTGCATTTCGCGATATTCTACGAAACAAGAATTCTAACAATCTAGCGCTTGCGGCTTGGATATTTTGATTACGTCATAGGTATTTCCTCTAAATTAGTTATGGATAAAGTTGATGTAGAGATCAAGAAGGGCAGATAGAAGAATTAAGTAATCGACTACAGAAGGCATCGTCATTGACGAACGAAATCGACAAATTAGAATAAAAAGTTCATTGTCCTTAATTATAGAACTCAGTGTTCACAATCACCTTGAAATCCTAGTATAGATTGTTACATTTATAAATGTATATTATTTATGGGCAGCTGACCATATTATTTGGCATAATATGTGAAATATATAAATCAGCTTCACGCTGTATCCCGCACACGGCAGGGTAGGCAGAGGGATTACTAGTGTTAAGACACTCCATTCCCCACTTTCTGCCAAATTCTGAGGTCATTGCGTGTTGAGTGGCAGAACTAAAAACCGCGCTTAGCCTCGACACCAGAGCGAAGAAATGGAAATATAAACTGCTAACTTGTAAAATTGTCAAATATATATTGTGGTTGTGGTTGCAAATATAACCTAAGAGAGTTAAGACATTCAATCAAATAACGGATGCTTGTGACGAATACTCTTTAAAAGTAAAACAATTGAAAAAATTCTTAATTGTTTTGTTTTTAATTAATACAAGAAATTATGCTTAATTAAGTTGTAGTAGCTCTTCAATATACCTGCAGTATATTTACACACGAGTAGTTTCTTTATTAAAACGGCTTTCATCGTATACTATTCAGAGCGTGAACCTCCCTCATCCACTAACCACCCCCGGGGTGCGCACCCTCCTTTTATAGTGTAGAATTACAACGCAAATATACGCTGAAAGCTTTTTGCAGTATTCACAAGACTTTGTTTTCACGACTAATTTTCAAAGTAACAGTACCTATGTTTCATCATAAATGAAATATGATAAAAAATAGAGTAAATAGATAAAGGGTTTTATGAGTAGAATTATTAGATCGTGTTGTATATAGATGTATCTAAAAAATAAAATGCTATTTATACGATACACAATGACAAAACAAATTTACACATTTATTATACGACTTGACCTACTATGTGGCGTAGGGGCACAAAGTGTGACTGTATACGTACGTGGCAGACTATGGTTCGATTTCATTTCTACGCTTTGGTGTGGGGGCAGAAACGGAATGTTCCGCCACTCGACATGCAATGCCTATAAGATTCCGTCATAAATTAGAGAGCGGAGAGTCTTAACTATAGACTCTCTCTACGAACTCTGCTGTGTGCGAAATATATGGTGACGCTAAATAAAACAAATTTAATTAGTACTACATTCTTTTCATTATCAAATTTAAAAGACAAAACGTTTCGAGTTCCGAGTCAGTCATTTATAAACTCTGCCAATTTGGTTTGTTTTGGTTGTCCCCATAGAAAACGTGAGTTTCAGAGACGGAGCAAATGCTCCGTCATTGCCTTACATTAAAATGTTTTTTTGTCATAGTTTGAGCGAAACATATTTTTACATAGCTCCACTAGTGTCTTCTGAATTGGAAAAAAAACTAATTTACTCGGCGTTTGATTAACTTAAGGTACTCTTAAATAAAAGCAATCTAAAAAACACGGTTAGTTTATACTGTAATAAGTAAGTTAGTCTCTCTCTCTCTCTCTCTCTCTCTATTCTGGTCTAGGTTTTATATTTTCAGCTAATAAGCGTGAAAAGGCTACACAAGTGTGTTGTATTTTTTATTACAATTGGACTTTTTAATGATGTTTGGGTAAGTTAATACATATGTACCTATAATAGTACATATGTACCTATAAGTTGATACATATAATATCATTTAAATTGACTACGGCTTATGTAAAATCATTGTGAATTTCCATTGAGTTCCGCCACTCTATACGCGGTGTTTCCAGAACTCGGCGGAAAGTAGAGAACGGAGTGTCCTAACGCTAGGTTCTCTCTGCCTACCCTGCTGTGTGGATACTGCGTAAAACTGTTTTAATTTCATTTCAATTTAAAAGAGCTTAAAACGTTTATATAAGGTGATGTATAAGCAGATAAAATACATTAATAAATTAATTGCATGCTGGGTGCCGAAACCCAATGCCACATTACGTCTTTCTTCCGTGGGTGTGATGTGAACTATACATACAAACAGACATTTCCAAAATATCTTAGTAATTTTATCAGAGTACAATAATATTATAAAATTTTCAAGGCTAGGTTAGTTCTGACGTAAAAGCATTTTATTATGACTGCTGAAATCATAATCAATTAGAATCGGCATAAATTATGTTATCTTTTTTTTGATAACAATATTGTCGTTGTCTTATTTTATTAATTTTGTTATTCAAATCAATTATCTACTAGTTTCATTACGTTTTTGCTGTAGTAATTATTAAATAATTATAGAAATTACTCAGTATTAAATTTGTACATATAATAAAACTAAAATGGGGGTCAATTGGAAGGTACATGGTAGATGGAATATAAACTACAAAAACTTTTTATCATTCTTATCTTTATACTAAATGTTCAAAATAGTTATTTTCTATCTTCTTAAAACTTAAACAAATATATCATTTGAAGTCATCGTGGTGCAGAAGCTCAGCGTCATTGTGAACGTGACGGTTGGTGAAAATACAAGCTCTTAATTTTACTCGACATATTTTTGCGTACAGGCTTTATTCTATTTGAAGTTTATGAGTTTGAAGTCAACTGAGGTTTCCACTTACGTTTCTTACCGCACACTTTTTCATTATAAATCTTTTTTGCCATTCTTTCATAACTCATTCGTTCGACGTAACCAAACCAGCTAAGCACGTTCTTCTTTATCCTCACCGTGACATTTTCGCTAGTACAGCTAAGCTGACTCCGCTTATCCACAGCATTTATCTGTTTTTCATTCTTTTTCTGTAAAACTGTGGAGTTAACCTGTTGTATAACGACGTCGGTACCAACACTGCATTGCTACCGTTTTGCCGTCTCATCATACCTATCAACATCAAATCACCTACTTACATCACCATCTCACTTTGTTTCAATTCTTGGAGATAGTTATCCAAATACAAATTAAGCAACCAAGCTAATATAGCACATCCTGGTTTAATATCCGATTAGATATCAAACCAAGGCGACCATACCAGCTCCTTCACGCTGCAGGCTGACGCAGGCCGAGTGATCTCTGTAAAGACACTTTACAGCTTGCAGCAAGAGATGGGATATCATTATTTTTTGTAAAGAAATTGTTACAATTAATAAATAACAGCAAAAGCTATTTTATTATTTTTTTTTATTTTCCTACATTCTTAGATCTAACTTTAATATTTAGCTTTTTTCGATTTCTTGACAATAATTATCAATAACAGTAAATTTTCAGATTTTCAGAGAGTTTGAAGTGGGTTAGCCATTTTTGATAAGTGAGTGAGTGAGTTACAAAAATACCGGTTTTTATACTATTATATTAATAACCATTTGAGTTAAATTATTGTTTTAATAAATTCACAAAATTTCTTGCATATAGACTATTATTAAGAGCTAATATTACATAGCTTAAATTCTATCCCGAGTGTACACAGAACTCATCACTTATATAGTCTCCCATTGTTTTGTCGGTGAAGTCCAGAACGACGCAATACTTAACATTTAACTTAGCTCTCGTTTTATATTTAGGGTTTGTTGAGATTTATGCCTAATAAAAAGAAAACTAATATAAAAACAGAGTTTATTTATTATAAACGCATACAATGTTGTTGAATTGGATTAATAAAACGTATGTTTAAGAAAAAAAATATCAATTATCATTTTGAGCGTTGACAATTTTCCTTTTACAGAATATGTGCATTAAATGCATGGTCAGCCGGAGTACCGTTACTTGACATTAGACAGCTATTCTTAGCGAATATTATTAGAAAACTAGCGTTTAATAATTCAATACAATGAATTACTCTTTTTCGTCTAATATTTTATGTGTCTGTGTCTTTGGTATTTTATTATCGTAAATCTTATAAAGAGTTTCAATTATTTAGCAACAAAATACTACCTACAAAATATGTATACATTTTTTATTCTTTTCATGCTGTATTTCACACTAAGTGCTTCCCGAGAATTTATGCCGGCGTCCCGCCAGCTTTTTCACTGTACGCAGCATCGTTAATGTTAGTAACGATAGCATAATGACGCTGTATACTCCGGTCGTGCAGGTCTTTCTCAAAAAAACGTCGACCAGTGCCAAATAGACTTGTTACTCGAGAACGTTTCTTTATATACTGAAAGAAATTTGATTCAATCCGTTCCACCAAAACACGATTTTACCACTACACCACCATTTATCATGTCACCAGTTTTTGTGAATACACCTCTTAAAACTGCGCCCAGCGCACATTTCGGGGCTGGTAAACCACAGTATCAGATCAAACCAGTCGATCACACACAACGTAGAACCGTTCGTATCGTTGCGGATCCAATAATCTGTAAAAGGCTTGACACTTAGGTCTTGAAGATATTTTAAGCTTTTACCATATGAGAATTAATTAATTTTTCATTCTGACCAACACACCGACAAACTAAAAGATTGAAGAAGACTGACAGAAACTCTGCTGAGTGGTTTGTAGCCTATGTTATCGAAACATTAAGGAATCTTAGTGATATGTTTTTTAAATTTTTCAAACTTTTCTATCCTTTCGTTATATTAAATGTACAATGTTAAACATATTATAGAATATAGTTATTAGATGTTATAACTTATAACTCTAAGAAAATACCCTTAGGGTTCAAATTTCGAAAACTTAATCCTGTTTCAAAATTCATTTGAATTCAAAAATAAAAAAAAATTGTCTTGGGTAGCACCTACGTCCTAAAAAAAGCCATATGCAAAATAACCACAACAACCTTTGCAGCTAAGTCGAATATAGCAAATACCCGTTTTAGCGAGCACCCATATCCTATAAATAACTTGTAGTTTCAGAGTTTTGTGATGATTAAACGAATGACTTTCGTTTTTATAATTATGTATATAAGATAGATGTAAACGACTTATACACATCCTTTTTCTTCACGCTGTATCCCGAACATAGCAGGATACCTACCTACCTACGTAAAGGGAACCTGGGAACCTACTGGTAAAATACTCTGCTCTTATTAAAACAAGACAAGATGCCAGTCGTGGCGCAGTGGCACAAGCACAACCTTTAGCGTTTTTGTAAACGGGACAGGTTGAGGATTAGATTCCCACTCGAGGAAAGAAATATTTAATATTTTCATTGCTTCGCTCTGCTGTCGAAGCCCAGTGTAGTATTGTGTTCAGACACATACATAGATGGACAGATCAAACTTATAACATCCCTCTATTTGCATCGGTAGTTAGAAAAAGAAATTACGAAAGGTTGTTGTAAATTTGGTTACAAATAAACAAAAAAGCAGCTTCACGCCCTCATCACTTTTCATCTAATTCTCCAGACGATGACGTTGTTGAGTGGCGGAACTGAACGCCGAGTTTTTGCCAACCAGAGCGGGGAAATGGAAAAGAAGAATCTTTTGAAAGTTTTTTTTCGGTCCGTTATTTATTTATATTCATCGCATGTACGGTATTAAATATGTGACAATGACACTACAAAGGTCTTAAGTTTTTAAATACATAATTCTATTTCTCGTAGGGAAGTACAAGTTCATCTGTATAACGGTATTTTACACCATGACCTTAATAGAATGTATTTATATCTGTGCTTATAACATATTAAAATGCGCATGCCTAAGTTGTATTTTATGTATGAAGTTGTCAACAATTTATTAAAAAGTGCATAAATCTTGTTATGTAGGTCAGTTAAACGGTAATTTTATTTTTTACGTATAAGGACGATATGGATAAGTTTTCTCTTGTAGACTAGTCTACGTCGCCAAAGTCACCGTCTACGTCATCACTGGCATCCAGTTTTTTTTTTCTATAAAAAATAATGCATGGTACGCTAAAAATAAAAAAAGGTGTTTATAGATAAAAAAAATTTATAAAAGCCTCGACTGCATAAAACTAAATGGAAAATAAACAAGCCCAATAGTTATTAGGATTGACAGTCGGGACCTCTTTAAATTATGCGGGGTTTCTGGTTAAGTTTTTATTGATTGAAGAATTACTTATAGGATTTGAACATAATATGTAATTTGATTAATAACATAGTGTGTGAGCATGGCTTAGGAAGAGTTTCCAGTTCGAAGAGTTCCAGAGACGATTCTTGTTCGAAGAGTTCGGTTCGATTCCATCTGGTAAGGGGCAACAACATATTTGCTAATGCATATTAGCAATGTTATTTCTATTCTGGCTAAAAGGCATGTAAATATTCGAACACTTTTTCGCTTTCCCGGTTGTGTCGCATTGGAACTCCACCGGTTTTGGAAAGTAAAAGAGCTAAGTCTTTATTATTTTACTTTTTCATTGTATTATTTTGATTAGCTATTAAACCTTAGCTCTTGAATTTGATACCCATATTTTGGTATTCGAAAAACTTTTTTTTCACCAAGTCCAATAGCGTCCTACAGTCGGCAATATTATTTATTTTAACGTCACTTGGGTTAAGATAATTCTAGCGATACCTCAATTATGGAGATCCGTTCAGCGGTTCTTTCTGCAGATATGAGGCACTAAAGAATATTACATTCATACATACATACATACACACATACAACAGAATCCTCTCTTAGTAGTCGGGAAAAATACTACAATTATTATTTTATTAAATAATTCTTTGAAATTATAAAATATTTCTTTTCAAAGTACGTTCAAGTTCAATGCTGTTCTTGATCGGTTGAACGTAACTAGCCTCTATATAAAAGGCATTCGAGGCATTGCACGTTGAAGGGCGGAAGTCAAACCTACGCTTTCAATTGTTCTACTTATTTACGCACTGTTCTTATCGACGCACAAACCCAATCTTAAGTCATGCAATAGAAGGTTAGTGACCTTATCATTTCCTATAAATGATTAAAATTATTATTATAATATATTGTTTCTATTTGTAAACCGGAAGGTGTTATACTATTGTTATCTGCGAGGTATTATTGACCTTTAGACAAAGGAAGTTAAATAATGTGTCGTTCTTAAGTCACATAATGACTCTAGATGTGTTATCGAAATGTATGTCATAAGTAAGTGATATACAACAGAAGAAGGCCAGTCGTGGTGTAGGGGCACAAAGTGTGACTGTAAAGGCGAAAGGTTGATTATTCGATTCCCACTCAAGTATATGAAATATTAAATATTTCCATTTTTTTCGCTCTGTCGTTGAGGCAAAGCGCGGCGTTGAGTTACGCCATTTAACACACAATGCTTTCGGAATTCGGCTGAAAATAGGGATCGGTGTGTCTTAATAGTAGGTTCCCTCTGCCTACGGGATAGAGTGTGACGATAAAAAGAAACTGAAGAAATATTCAAAATATCTAAATTTAATAGGTACACATGAATATTGATAATAATTTTAACATTTTTATATCACAGCCGACAGTCTTTATATGGCGTTTACATATCAGTTAATTGTTTAACAATATTTTTTCATGCAAATGTTCTAGAATATAATGTAAGTGTATAGTTTTTAACGTGTTCTAAAAATACTAAGCAAAATATATTTAATTTTTATATTTTCTTCTTTGCAGCTTCACGCTGATCCCACATGTAGCGGGGTAGGTGGATCGAACCTAGTGATACCGGTTTCCCACTTTTCTCAGAATTTTCGAGACCTACTTATGGCATTTAAATTGCAATATGTGGAAATAAATAAATAAATAAATCAGCTTCACGCTGTATCCCGCACACAGCAGGGTTTAATAATTCGTTATTAAAATGCTATAGTGAAGCACCCGCTTTCATCAACAATCAACCATTACATTTAATTTTAACGTAGTCTCAAGTAGAGAAATCAATTAAAATATTTATTTCATATAAAAATTCAAAAGATTGATAGTGAAAATTGAACCCATCGGATTGCGTCAAAAGCGATACGTTATTGTAGGGTATATATAATTAAAACATTATATGTTTATAGTAATATGAGTCAAACTCAATATTTATATAAATTAAATAATTCCTATTTCAATCATATGGTCTCTGCGAATACTTTGCCAGTTTTTGTCATGATTTAAGACTCGTTTTGTGCTTTTGTTTTGTATAGTTCCGTATCACTGACCGTTACACAAGCAACGCCTGTTCAGTTCTTTCTAGATAGTTCTATTAATAAAAAAAAATCTATCTAAAAAATCTATATATTTATATAAATATATAGATTTTTTTAATCGACTGGTTGAGGGTTCGTTCCCCACTCGGGGAAATAAATATTTATTTACATTTATATTTTCATTTCTTCGCTTTATTGTCGAGAGATAGCGTGGCGTTCTACCACTTAACACGCAATGCCTCTAGAATGGAGTAACTCTTTGCCTGCTGAGTTCAGAATACAGCGTGAAGCTGATTTTTTAAATATATATTGTTTTTATCTTTGTTTTCTATATTGCCGTTGTCATTAAGAGAAAAAAAGCTTTTATTTAGTTCGTATGTGAATGTATATTTTGTGTATATTCAATAACATTTACTGAAGCGAACGATACATGTTGTAGAAACTTCAGAAATAAAAGAAAATATAAGATAATGTAAATGCAAACTAAAAATATTTTTTTCTATTCAAATATATTTTTTTACATTTTTACAAATACTTTTGTATTCGAATGAACATAAAGCTTCCACCAGCTCGGAAGGTTGTTCTGATGAGAAGAGCCGACGAGAAACTCCACAGTTGCTCGCTTAGTTAGTATTTTTATCGTCATTTACTTGTTTTTTAATTTTCTCATTTATTGTGTTTTATGTTGAAAATTCAATATACATTTTTAGAACTTGCACTTGTGTTATAAACCTAGTTCAGCTCAATTTTTTTATCGTAAGAAAATGGTGCGCTGTTTATGTTATTTTAGCTATAAAATCCTACTAAATAAATATATTTTATAAAAATACTTATAATCAAAAGAAGACCAATATTATTTCGAAGTTATTTACTGTAAGATGATATGAACAGCTGTGTTTTTAGTGTAGTTAAATCTGTAGGTACATATTCGTTATTTTCAAATTATTTTTAAAGACGCTACCCCATTTGCTTTTTGCTTTACACTCTTAGTATACCGCATATACGAGGGCAGGCAGAAATAGCTTACTGTGAAGACAATCGTCTCCCATCTTCCGCTCAATCCAAAGTATTGTGCACTGAGTGACGGAACTCAACGTCGCGGTTTGCCAGGTTACTAGAGTGAAGAAACAAAAATATTAATAAATAGTCATTCCACTGAGTGGGAATTGGGATCGAACCCACAGCACAAGCACACGCTTGTGCCCCTGGGCTACGTCGGCCTCGTTTTAATTAATAAATCCTTATATAAGAAACATATATCCCTTTTGCCATTATTTATACTAGAAGGTATCAAGGAAGAAAAGAGTTTTTATAGATGGTCGGCTTTTCCAATAATTGTAGTGCTATATCTAAGCGGATACGAATCCGGAGATCGATACAGAAATAAAATATATATCGTGACGTGTTTAGATTTATTCATCCGGTAAGGAGGTCCGTTTGATAGGAATTTATATTATAAAGATAATGTATTTAGCATAATTAGTAATTGTATTGATCCTAATAATAGTTTGTATTGTTTTACGTTTTATCCTGCATATAACATAGTGTTAAAACACTCCGTTCCCCACTTTCCGCCGAGTTTTCGAGGTGGAGGAGTTATGTGTTAAGTGGCGGAACTCAACGCCGCGTTTTTACCTTGGTACCATACCATTTCCCAAGAGAAGTAATAGGAATAAACCACAAACGTCTCGTTCTAGTCACACGCTTGTGCTCCTGCGCAACGACGACTTCCCGATAAAAATGGTAATAAATTTAAATTAAATAACGATCGCCTCAGTGCAAGAATGTAATGATGCGGTTTGCGCTGGAGTTAGAGGATTCAAATAATATCGAAAATCGTTATTGTAATGGTTATTATTATTGATTATGTAGATTAAGATAACTACCCCAATTTGGCGACATTGTGTTGTGTAATAAAATTTAATATTGTATTTCTTTTAACTAGTAGTATCTATTTAA
>DVQM01002017.1:0-10800 GCA_018231645.1 Heliconius ricini | reverse complement strand
ACAAACAGACAAAAATTCCAAAAATGTTGGAAATGGATTCTGTTAATTTTCCTTTAACACCCTAGCTAATTTTTTTAAAATTATTTTCTATTAAAAATCTGTACATTTACAGAAACGACTTTTCTACAGATTTATTAGAAGTATAAATAAGAATAAACAACATAATATTTTGAAACATTTTTTTAATAATGTTGTATTATCATCATCATTTGATTATTACTAATCTTGTTAAACATAAAGTTGTTTTTCTTTTACGAGCAAAATTTGAATACAAAGTAAATTTACGTCATTCAAATGTGTAAAACAAACGAAGATAATTTGGTTTGTTACGCCAATTTGTAGCTAATTTGGTCGCGTCCCCATATTCTTTAATCAGAATTTTGCTTAAACTCAGGACGGGATTTTCCTTGTCACACGTAATAACATAAAAAACGCAAATAGATACTTCCCCAAATCTCTTCATATAATTCTGACATGCCATGTTTAAGTGAAAAAACGAGAAAGTGAAAACATACCATGTTTATACGAAAGCTGTGGTGCAGCGGTGAACGTGACAATGTATTTGCCTCTAAGCGGGACGGTCATGAGTTCGATTGCCACTCGGGGGCATTAACCTATTTAATTTACACGCTCTAGTAATACGACAAAGCGCATTGGTGTGTTACGCCACTCAGCATATATTATAGTTTGAACTGTGCGTGGGAACCGGAGTGTCTTCACACTAAATTTGTTCTGCCTATCCTGCTATATGGGGGATGTAGAGTGAAACTAAAAAACAAAATTTATGTTATCGGTCAACTAAGCAATCTTCATAGAGGCAGTCATCATTTATTTTACCTTAGGAACTTATCTCGTTTTCTTCCACTTTTCCCTTTATCCTCCCTCGGTCAGATTTATGTTGGGTTAAATTTAACATGCGTATAAAGTATAAGCGTTACGGTTTAAGGTAAATCTACCATTTTCATTGTCAGATTTTATTAATATAGCACCGACCCTATTCTGGAATTGAGATTTTAGTGGTTCGTTTGAATTATTACACGTAAATACCACAATTTAAGTTTAAATACATACATTGTTTAAATAAATACATACATCTACATACATTGTTTTTCGTTTCGAAACTATTTTCTGTGATCTTTTGGTCAGATCGAATAAGAATTTATCGAATAATTCAAATTTGGATATGAAAATTATATATAAGCAAATTACATTCAAATCGTTGCAGGTGGTTTCGTTGTGTATGAGTGTAAATTTTTGTGCACAATAACAAGTGTCATTTTTTTGGTTCGTCAACAAAAAAAAATCATTTGTAATATCGTGTTTTTTTATAAAAATAAAAATATTATAAGTATATAATATATTTTTTTACGTAATGATATCCGTTAGACAAAAATATTTTGTAAAAACATTTAAGATATTGTAGAATTTCTAAATTCAAAAAGGTTTCTGTTTCAAATCACGCTGTATACCGCACATAGCAGCAGTAGGCAGGAGAAATATAGTGTTAAGACACTCTATTTCCCATTTTCCGAAGAAAACGAAAATATTAAACATTTCATTTCTTCAAACCCACATAACGTAACCCACGTAACGTAACCCACGTAAATACTGCTTCACAAAAAAATCTTTCTATAACTGTTTTATCTAACCTCTGAGTGCCTCCATATATATTTTCTGAATTTAACAATCATATATTAACGTTTCGATTTTCACAATGCTCCAAACCTTAATTGGACGCCATATTTATTTAACTTTACGTTTTACAATATTGACTTCAATACATATTTATTATTAATTGTTTAAATTTAACAATTGAATTGTATTTTAGAGAGTAATTAATATTTAATACTGTTGTGGCGCAGGAAGTATATATGACTTTATTTAAATTATATTTGAATTTTACTTGGCTTTCCTGATATGAGCGAATGGAGCGCGGCTTTGGGTACCACGAGTTTGGATATTGGCCACAACGAGTGGAAAATTGAGAATGAAATGTTAAACCTAGGTTATTTCTACCTATCCTGCTATTGTAGGTTACTTTTGTATGTATTCTAGGTTACTTTTGCACTTTTAAAGAGCCAATTCAGAATGCAACGTGATGCTAGGAAAAGGCTATTTTAACGTTTTTTTAGTCTTAATTTATTAGATTTATTGATTATCCTAATTCTTAAAAACCTTTTACAGAGATCGCCAGCAACATTTGGCAATATTTCTAAACCACATGCACCCATTCCTAATGAAGCAGCAGATTGAGTACGGTATTTTTATCGTCGAACAAGAGGGTAAGATTCTTACTAGAACGTATTTTATCCGTCACTAGAGAGTAGTAAAATAATATTTACATATATTTTCCAACTTATTTATTGTTGACTCGAGCTCCAACCGCAATATACCTTCTCTCGTTTATATATTTGCATTTTGTTAGCTGCCTTACCGGTTTCCTCTAAATTGGAAGCACAAGTTGATGCAAAGATTCTTAGAAATGCTTTGATGATATTATAAAAAAAATGCTTTCAAGTATGAATAAAATACCGAAATGAATTGGAAAATAGAAAAAGTATCTGCTACATTTATATTTTATTTAAGATATTTTAAATAGAGTAATTGGATTTTAATTTTTTTGCTTTTAATTTTTATTTTATAAAATAATAAGAGAATAATTCAAAAAAATAATATGATATTTTATTATTATAAAAAATTATGCGATTAAAATAAAAGAAAAGTAATGATTAAACTTCGCCCAATTTTTCTTATTTTTTATTTCTAGCTTCACGCTGTATTCCGCATACAGTGGGGAAGAAAGAGAGAATTTCGTGTTAAAACACTCCGTTTTCCATTTTTTTATTCAACATAAGTTGATATAACTAACTATTAAACATATCATATGTTCACAACTGATCGTATACTAGTCGTATTAATAAATATTAAGAAAACCAATTATATAGAAGATATCCTACTTACAAAGTTATATTGAATTTTAAAGTTTGCTTATATATATTTTTTTATAATTATGACAAAAAAAACTTAGTGTTTTAAATATTTTAGGTACAAACGACTTCAATCGTGCCAAACTAATGAACGTGGGATTTGTGGAGAGTCAGAAGCAGAAACCCGGTGGATGGCAATGTTTCATATTCCACGACATCGACCTCTTGCCGCTGGACTCCAGGAACCTGTACTCCTGTCCGCGGCAGCCGCGACACATGTCCGCTTCCATTGATAAGTTAATGTTTAAGTAAGTTAGCTATTTTACTTCATATTTTTATCTTTACTTATATGTATTTCCTACTAGGGAATAGAAATATTTATGGGAGAAGGTGGTAATTTGGTCCCCCATTTTGGTTTAAAGTCCATTATGAAAAGTAAAAGGAATACTCATCTAAATATTTACAGACGACACAAAAGAAGATTTACAAAAATATACATTCCGAATAAACGCAAATTTAACAATTTGAGATCAAGATTATATAGTCCATCTTTAGCCAAATTAAATGTATTGAACTTTATGATAAAGCTCGCAGTTTTCTTGTCCATAAGCTACTGATCTGACTAAATCCTCTCTTCTCCACGTTTGTCGTTATAACAACTCATGTCACAAAATATACAGAATGTATCTGAGTCCTCAGGTGAGTCGACTGGTCACATTCAGTTCAGGTCAGACCATTTCTACGACTTTTTCATTATTAAAGTGCCTGTTAACTACTGGATATCGCGTCTCTTTGGTACCGGCTAGGACTGCTGGTGACATCCTCTCTATAATCTCGGCTACTCTGAAAGCTGCGTCCACTTCTGCTCTCACAATTTTCTCCTGATCGCAAAGATTCCCATAGTTCATGGCTGGGGACTACAAATGTTGTCTAGGCATCTATCTGTAAACAAGTAAAATATACCATATCTGTATGTTACATGGCCCCCGGGACCATAATGCTGGCAAAATGAGGGGGACAAATAACCCATATCATGGAATTCATTTACAAGTCACATTGCTTTTAAAAGATTAAAAATGATGCATATTTACCTTAAAAATCTTGTAGGACAACGTTGATTAAACATAATGTCGAACTCCCTGCAGCTGTGACTTGATATATATGTATTTCACAATTACTGAATAAAACATTTTATTTTAAGGATTAGAAAAGATAAATATATTTTTATAAGGCTTGCTTAGCATACAAAAATCAAAAAGTAGCTAAATATTTCACAGTAAATTCTCATGTTTCATACACGCATAGGTTTATGTTTACCTATAGATTCGTTGAAAAATGTTTCTTTGAAAAAGCAATGTTCTGTGAAATCATTAGTATAGACGATGTCACGAACGCGGGCGTTCGAAAGATACATCTTATCATTAATTCCGCTACACACCTCAAGTGGCTCAGTTAGTGGAGGGTTTTGATACTACCGTTGGGAACTAAAATTGTTGTTGCTTTTTAAATTTGTATCTATTTAATTTTTTAGTATACAATATATGTTATAGCGTAACTTCTTGAACTTATCGTATTTAAATTTTATTTAGCTTTGTTCTTTTATGTATCGTTTCATGGTATAAAACTCAATAAAAATAAATATTGATCAATTGAAAAGTATCTAGAGTAGAACTAGAAAATTAAAAATGCACATTTTTATAATAAAATTATATATGGTATTTATGTTCAAAGAAAAGAAATCTTCATTGTTGTTATATAATATAATTACTTCCAGGTTACCATACGAGGACATATTCGGCGGCGTGTCCGCCATGACGTTGGAGCAGTTCACTAAAGTGAATGGCTTTTCTAACAAATATTGGGGGTGGGGAGGGGAGGATGACGATATGTTCTATAGGTAAGATAGAATTAATTTATTTTTAATTTCATGCTGTAACTTAGTGTTAATACACTCCCTTCGTCATGTGTAGCGGAATTCTAGAGACCCTTCTATAGAAGGGATGCCTCCCATATATGGGATGCTTCCATCCATTTCAACGTCCATTGTTTAAAGCTGAACAGTAAATAAATGAATAAAACACATATAATATTATATATTCATTTTTGATGGTTCGTAGAAAGCGAAATATTTCCGATATATTTTTGCCCAAGGGGCGATTGAAAATCAATTTGACTATACGTTCTGTACACGTACGTACCTGCATCAGTTTAATTCAAATGGCATTTTATAATTATCTAAATTTATATTTTGTAAATAATTATGTTAATATAAACGCAATATAATGTTTATAAAGTTATTTAAATTACCTTTCAAAATAGTTATAGCCATAAAAAAAGAAAGAAAAAGAAGAAAGAAAAAACAAAAAAAATAAGTAATTATGTTTTTGTAGGATGTTTGTTTTTATAAATGTATTGAAAGTTATTCGCAGTTGCATGGTGCGATTGTTTTTCTTAAAATGCATCGACTACGCTTCTTTAGGTCCGTCGTGGTGCAACTGCAACAAGCATGCAACTGTATGCGCGACAGGTTGTGAGTCCGATTACAGAGAATCGGATCGTTGAATGCGAAGAAATATTTTATATATATTTTATATATGTAAAATATTTGGAAATATTTTACATTTTAATTTTTTTGGCTCTGGTGTCGAGTCAAAGTATGCCATTTAGTTCCATCACTCAACACGTAATGCCTCCAGATTACGACAATAGCCAAACTAAGGAACTGGCGGATGTAGCGTGAGGATTAAAAAAAATTGCTTTTCTGATTGATTGTACTAGTCTTTGATCTAAGTACTTTGTAACGTGAAATTTGATATTTTTATTTATACAGGTTAAAGAAGATGAATTACCACATAGCGCGGTACAAAATGTCAATTGCACGTTACGCCATGTTAGATCATAAGAAATCTGCACCTAATCCTAAGAGGTAAGAACGCTTGCACAATTTTATATATTTTTAATTTCATTAAAATATAAATCATAGAGATTAACGTGGTGCTAGGAAAAAGAACAGCGATTGTTATTGTTGTGGGTTCAATTCCACGTTTGAATTTTGAATTTCGAGTTCGATTCTCGGGGTAAGATAATATTATAATTGGTTTAATTTCCCTGCTCTTATAAAACATAGAGGAGCGTTGAGTTTCTACATCCTTTACATAATGTCTCGATATTTGGGCGATACGTGGTTAACGGAGTATCAAAAATTGTAAAGAAATAATCAAACATACAGGATACTGCTAGTGATTTTCTGTGGTTAGTTTCTCGAATAAATAGTAACGATATTTACACGACATTCAAGGTAAAAAAAAATTACATCATATTGACCGACTATTTATTAGACATTGATTACTATATCTTGACCTTCACGCTGTATCCCGCACAAAGCAGAGTAAGTAGAAAAAATCAAGCATTGTGTAGTTTTGTAACGCTACTCAGCGCCAAGTTACCAAAAAACTAAACTAAACTAGCTTCACGCTGTACTCTAGCGGGGTAATCAGAAGGAACGAAGCGCCAAACGCTTCATTCTTTTTACGTGACCTTCCTCCAGTATCTTAGATACTGTGATTTGAATGTCAACAGAGGTCTCCCGCTACCTCTTTTCTTTCATTCTTCTTCTGTAATACCCACGTTTCGCTGCCGCATAACAGAGTCGGTACCAACACTGCATTGTGTACGGCCAAACGCGCAGCTGTGCTGACGTTTCGCCGACTCTTCAATGCGGCTAAGGCACCGTTAACCCTGTTACCGGCAGCAATATGTTTTTCCGCCTCAATCTCGTATCTTCTATCTCTACTGGACATATTTCCCAAATATAATTCCCGCATTTAATTCACTTGTTCTAATATCTTATCATTTATATTAATATTCTGATGATTCTGCATAGATTAGTTACTGGAGCGAAGAAAATGATATCTGATATTAAATATTATATTCCCTTGAGTGGGAATCGAACTCACAACTGTCGCGTCACGGCACGATGTCATCACTATATATCATACCTTGTTTGTTAACTAATAATTCGTTTCAGGTATCAACTTTTGTCACAAACAAGTAAAACATTCCAAAAGGACGGCCTATCGACGCTCGAGTACGAGCCCGTGAAGGTCACCCGGCACCACCTCTACACGCACGTGCTGGCCAACATCGAGGAGCGCAGCTGACGGACGTATCTCGCCAAGCTCTTGTTTGGCGACAGGTAGGCTTACGCGGACTTCAATACTTTGTCCTTATCGACACTGTTATGACATTTTGTCATTAATGATACATTTATAATTGCAGTTTCAACTTATCTTAAATAAATTGCCTTTATTTTTTTTATCAAAAAAAAAATAACTCACAATATACTCGTAAGATACTGCAATAAGGTTACAGATAATAAAACAAGGTTAAGACAGATAATAATCATATTTTGTCTCTATCGTGTAAAAGCAGTCCTTATGTCAATTTCAGTGTAAATAAAAGCAAATTGAAAGTCCGTGTATACTCGCCCTTAGCTTTCGAGATAACTGCAGATTTTCAATTTCTCCTCGAGTTGCCTTCACCTGCGTTTAAACGTAATAATGTTGCTCTTATATATTTATTTTTTGTTTTTTTTTTATCTTTACTTCATTTTTATAATCTCCTTAACTGTATTTACCTGATAAGTTATTTGTATTAATATATATCTTTTGATTTAAATTCTTGAAATTTCTAATTTTGATAGTTATTTGTTATTATATTTTTTTTTGGTTTTTATGTAATGTTTAATAAAATTTGCAGATATATCGAAATATGAATATAGATGTAGTAGTCGTGGTTACCAAGAATTATATGATCTCGGTCAACTGAATCTTTGAATTGTCGAATATGTATATAATTTTTGACATATAGTGAGAACAAAACAGTCCTAAATCATTTTGTGTTATAGATTTTGAATGTCAAAATATAGATAAGTCACTACTTGCATAGTATGTAAAACTTATTTTCATTAAAATATCACAATATTTTATTTCCTAGTCTTTTAAGCTAAAATGTGTTTTTAATTTTGTATGTTATTTCTAGATCATAGGAGATGCCGATCTTTTTTATTTGTAAAACCAACATTACATTGCATTCGTTTTTCCAATGAAAAGGACAATAATTTCTTTTGAACATGATTAATCTTAAGTTAATTTAATTTGATTCATAAATTTAAAAAAAAATGCTTTCACAAGTTTCCTAAAACCATTGTGTAAAAAATGAATAAGACAATACTTAAGAACAATGTAGATAGACTTACCGTAGACACATTGTACATAAGAAATACATTTTAATGCAAGGAATTTGTCAATAATTAAAATAATTAAGAAAAGTTCAAACGTAATCTCACTGAAGTCGAATGTAAACCGCGGCCTAATAAAAAATTAACTTTTCTTTTTTGTGTCAACAATTATTATTTATAATATTTAGATATTTCTCTGAATTTAGGTCAAAACATTGCTATCCATCGCTTGGTCTTTAATTTTAGTATCTTTCTATGTAACATATGTATATTTATAAATATGATTATTATATGCGAAAAATTATGGAAGAGCCTAAATACCTTTACAAAAGGTGCTTATGTCTTAACGAAACCAAAAAGTGTAGATTAAGTTATCTCATCACAATTAAAAATTGTCAATACTTCTTCACTTGTCTCTAGCGAAATGTGAATCTAATCTGTGCATTGTATATTAGTGTACTTATAACTTTAGATTTAAGAAATATGTAAAATTGGTAAATAAGTAGACTTGTTAAGCCAATTTTGTCACTCCGGTAATATAATAATATAATATTTACCGAAAATGAAACTAAAAATGATTGTACCTAAAGATTTCTAGAAAAGACAAGAAACAGTTGTAACATGAATTATGCTTTTGTAATTTTTCTAAAACATTCAAAATTGTTTAATCCTATTATGTGATAGCTAAGCGAGATTGCAATTTTATTTCTGTATGTTTAGTTGTAAGGCTTATGATTGTGATACGAAAATATATCGAATTGTAATCACGTTTATCTCATGTAAAGCGAGTCTCAAAACTGTTGTCCATCTAAATTATACTAAGTTGTACTCAATTTCACACAAATGTGATGTAATAAAAATTTTAGAAATATTATTTTTATCTGTTCAGTTACGCTGTCATTGTTGTTGTTTAATAATACACCGTATCATATATATATATTTTATATATATATATATTATATATACTAAAGTAAATATATTATACGAAGATCCATCACCAATTAAATAAAGCGGTTGTAAGCGATAGCAATATGTCAATATCCATCTCATCGATTTTCTAGTCGATTATTCGAAGTACAATCGATACTTCTGCATTGGCATTGGCCTATATCGATAAAATTACATTTAGACTCAATAAATTCCAATTTCGTGCTTTTATAGAACTAAGTTATATTTAAGTACCTATATAATTTATGTTATTTGTGTAAAAATTGAAACTTATATTATTAGGCTTTTGCTTTTCAAAAAAAATATACAAAATGTTTCGAGACACACAAATAGATAATTATATTGACGTCCATTTTTTTATACATTATACTTTTTATGAAAATTGTAAACCTTATTGTAATTTTGTAAGAAACAACTTATAAATGAATAATGTCAATGAAGATGAAAAAAAATGTAACTAACAATATTTTATTTTATCATACTTAATAATAAGATAACGCTTTCATTTAAGAAAAAAATCATCTAGATGTCAAATATATACCTACATAATCTTATTTCTTGGATACCAACATAGGGAATTTATATTAACAACTAGAGTACCAAATACGTAACTGTTCCTTCATCGTATAAATAAAGGCTTTAGATCGTTTTCACTATATACCTATACTAAAATAGCATTTTATACATGCAGTTGTTGGTAATAGTCAGGCTATGAAATAAATGTACAGACTTCGCTTAGCGCCATCCAAGTGTATTGTAGAGATAGAAATATGTTAGACACCATTGAGTTACTTAAACTATGAATGAATATTTGTTTTATTTTGTAATAAATATATTGTTTGTTTAAAAATACGATGATGTTTTATTAATTTCGCCAAATATTACTCCTTAATTCGAATAAATTCTTAACTACTTATGGAAAGATCAGAAGTAAATTTCTGAAACGTCTATGTTATAAACTATAAAAGTCGCGGCAAAAAAAATTAAAGAAATAATTATTTATTTAAATTTAAGTGAGATGCCAGTCGTGGCGCAGGGGCACAAAGTATGCCTGTAAATCGTCTGGTTGTGGGTTCGATCCCCACTCGAGGTGATGAAATATTTATTAACATTTATATTTTTATTTCTTCGTTCTGGTGTCGAGGGCAAAGTACAGCGTCGAGTTCCGCCACTCAACACGCAATACCTCCAAAAATTGGCGGTAAGTTGGGAACGGGCTGTCTTAACACTAGGTTCCCTCTGCCTACTCTACTGTGTGCGGGATTCAGCGAGTGAAGCTGAAAAAAAAATAATTAAAGTTTGTGGCATTTTGAATATGAATATCGGCCGATTAGAAAATTATAATGAAGGTCACAATGAAGTTGCTGCGGGTGGTGACTCCCGCTACGATGTACGCCGAAGATGTGGTATCTTACGGCGCTAACGTTAAGTCCATCCAACCTCTGTCATAGTCCTTATTCGTTGAATAAAAAATGTTATTATTGCACAATGTACAAATTAACTAAATAAAACATTACACAACTAAATAGATTTTCACAAGACATAAATTGATATAACACCACAATTTCGGCTTATTGCGGTTGACCGGGAATGGTCTGTACAGCGTCAGCGGTCGGTCACTCGCCGCCTCTTATGACAGCGGAGAGTGTGTCGTGAGATTGAGGAGTGGCTCCTTTGTACTTGGCA
>DVQM01002016.1:0-10800 GCA_018231645.1 Heliconius ricini | reverse complement strand
GTCAGTGATCGGCTAGTCTGATTGTAAACGCTATTGTGGTTTCTATCACTACCTGTGAAAATTAATTATTTCCATTTCCTCACCCTGCTCTGCTGCCACTCAAGACGTAGTGTCTCTATCGAAAAGTGGAGATCGGAACATATTGTATCGACAGTATGTTCTCTCCACTAGTATACATCCTCACTAGGAAGCAATAAATACACTGTAAAGATGAAAGAAAACTACAATATTTTATTAAAAAATTGTAACAAAAACTCTTATATCGTTTAAATAAAATTACCTATTAGAAATATAAGAATTTTCATTAAATTAAAAACTGTGCTGTTGACATTTTTATCTGCATACATGCAATTGCTATTAACCAAAGAGTACACAGGAAAAGCAATTAAGTTTGATTAAGCCACAGTACTCGGATTTAAGCCCGGTTCCACCGCGAAAGCGAAATGAGCGGGTGATGCTTAGGCGAACCGGACTCCTTTTAAATAAAATAGGTTTACATTTCCACCTACAGAGTTTTGTATATTCTGTTCGCTTGGTCCTTTCCACCCGACTAATTATTTATTGGTGGAAATACAAGTATGCAGTTTCCTCTTGCGAGTTCAGCTTAGTCCTTAATGGGCCCGCTCTGGTCGCAGTGGAAACTGGGATTTAGGACAATGTAAAGATTTAATAAAGCGGTAAGCCCGCATGTTCATATCCTATGGTGGTACAGACGCGGTTTTAATTATCGAGTTTTATGAATCATGTCGTCTTATTTTGTCTTCACACATCTTTACTTGTTTTTATTGTCACAATGACATAATATAAGATACATTCCCAAGCCTTTTTGAAAAATTAAAGAGTAGAAAATGTAAACAAGCACAAGCAACAAAACAAGAGAATCGAACTCGAAACCATATTGTTTATTATCGTTTAGATACAAAAACGACGCAATAATGTATCTATTAATTGTGATATTTTTATTATATGGCAATATAAATCAAAATAGAACAAATATTTAAAATAAGATGTTGGTACGCTTTACGTAACTTATGTTACATGTCTCACTTACGTCGCGAGTGCGATAAACTTGTAAGCTTGATATTTTAAAACCTTCATTTAGCTTCATAAAACATATTATACGTGAGTTCGTTAAGTATATCGAAACAATGCGATGTTATAATAATATTTTTAAGATATTTTGGTTATAATATTTAATGAAATACATTTAAATAAGAAAAATACGGAGACTATTGTAATTCTTCCTATAATTGAGTAGTAATATAATAGCGGGGTAGTCAACCCCGCAATATAGTATTAGACCTTCCTATTATATAATAACATTACTCCATGTTGTACGCAACGGCCAATTTTCGAGACATTGAGTACTAAGCGAACGAGGAAATGGAAATAATTATTTCCGCCGAACCCGTAACCTTTGCGTTAGTCTGATACTGTACCGCTATTCCACGATGGCCTCAAATATTATGATATATCTTGTTCAAACATATTTTGTAAATTACATTAGCAATGTATATTTTTTGCTCACCTGGTTCTACAGTAAGTTCAACAGGTACCTATACCACACTCATCAACACTCACAAATATTCGCCACAACATTCACAGACCAGACCAGACCATCCGTCTAGACAGACGGCTTTACTCAATCAGAGAGGCTCTAGTCAATTTAATATAAGCCTAGCCTTCCATTTGAATTTTTATACGAGCGGCAAGTCTGCGTTTCGATTGCGCGCTCCAACCGGCTCTCGACTTAGCCGCACTTCAAAATATTATACATTACCAGCGTTTCGCTACATTTGCAATTTAGATATGGTGGAAGTGAGAGCATTTTTAAATATTTCGTGTAAAGAATAAAACACGAGCAAGAGATTATTTTATGCAGCAAAATTATTTTACTACATAAAAGTCTGACCTTTTTTACTATTATTTATTGAAATACTTGTTACCTTCAAATACAATGCAATGCTATATAATTTCGAATACATTTCGTCTTATAAATATAAATCGTCAAAAAGTCATTTGTAGTGTTCATGTAGAGCCCTTAATATTTTCATATTCTTCAAATATGACATTTAGATTCCCCATGAAAATGTTGAATATATCAAGAAGAAACACGTAACGTTCCAGTTGATCGATTTCTTTCTATATACTTAAATAAAAGTGTTATCACAAATTTTTTTTAGTTCGTTAACCTACCGCGTACAAACATCCTGTAGAGCTTGCATTCATTAATTACAAGTATCGCAAACACTGAGAAATATCCGTTGATGTAAGCGGAAATTCAAGTTCAAGTGTTGTAATTATATTAAAAAAATGTACATAAGAAGTTTTTTGTAAATTATAGTAGCTTTATTAAAAAACTGCTAACTTTAGGATGCGCCCTGCACATAGCACGGGCGCGTCGAGGCGCGTTTTGCCTCGTTACCAGTGCGAGAAAATGAGAATATTAAATTATATATTTCATGATTAAATATACCTCTCGTCTCTTGGGCTTGGTTTCCAAGAGGCGCGGGTTCAAACCCCGCTACATTATTTTTTTTATATTTATCAAATAAAGTATTTTTTATACAAGTGCGGGATAACACTTAAAAAATATTAAAACGGTCAAATATTTCCTAGAATGGGAATCAAACTCACAGCCTGTCGCGTTTACATTCACACGCGTGTGCCCCAGCGCCACAACTGGTTTAAACTACTTAACTAATTTTAGAATTTACTAAAAACTTTAATCGTTAGTTATAAGCAATATTTTGTATAAAAAAATTGTGTACTATACGTGAACTATAGATGATATTAATTTACAAATTTACTGATAATGTTACACTTTTAGTCACTACAAATATCCAAACGAGTCACTCAAAACAGCTGACGAGATAGTCAACTTTTGCGAGCTTGTTTTAATATTTTATTCTTTTATACTCTTGAGAAATCCTAAGAAATTACTTATCAATTGAATAATACATATCAACACGATATATAACCTTTATCTAAATCCCCTCTATTTATTATAAAGTTTGTAGTAAAAAATCTATCTATACAAGAGAAGATCTATTCATTTCTCGAAACACAAAGGATTAACTAAAAGTTCAGCATCAATAAATTCTGGGATAAAAGTTTCCCCTTTTGAACCTATCGATCTACAATATTTATATATTGTTTAGGTACTTACCAACTTTACTTTATAGCTCATGGAACACAAAAGACGTAAAAATAACAATGCAAATTTACTATTTTTATCCTACAGTGCGAAGTTATGTAGGGTAATGTGTTTATTTCAGAGATTGGCTGTGTATGTTTTAAAATAAAAATGTGTAGACAGTATTCTAACATATAAAATATGTTCACTTAAAACTATATATCGGTAAGATAAAAAGGTAGTTATGTAGGTACGTTGAATATCTATTATAGCTTAGACATAATCTAAGATTAGTTAGAAAAAAAATCATTTCTTCCGTTATTGGCAATTACGCGCGGCCGTATATGGAGCGTGCACCTGCAGACTATCCATACAAAATGTATTAAACCATCAATCAATGTTGGTCGAGTCGGATGATGCGTAGAGATTTATTTCAAACAAGTACAATATAGAGTGGACAGCTCAAAAACTCGTTAAAAAGAATTCGAGATCGTGGTTTCGTTAAGACCGAAACAAGATTTTGAGCATAAACCTGTGTTATTAACTTCTTTTTTTTTAATATGATTGAAAATTAATTAGTAATGTAAAGGTTTCTACTGGCAATATAGTCTCGTAAGCTGTATGTAACATGCAGGAATAAAAAATATATAGCTTTACGTTCTCTCCTATATAAAACACAAGGTAGACAGAGAGAATCTGGTGTCAAGATACTCCGCTCTTTACTTTCAAGTTTAATTTTGAGTCTTTGCTTGATGAATGGTGAATCACAACGCAGCCTTTTGCGTTATTATGAAAACGAGGAGAAATGAAAATAATTCTTTCCATTAAGTGGAATCGAAACCACGACCAACGTGTCTACAAAAAGGCGCTGTGCCGCACGACGACTTTTCACAATAAAAATAAATTTAAAAAAAAACTACGAAACAAAATATATATCTCGATAAATTTCACAACCACACAGCAAAGTGAACGCTTGCACACCATAAAAGGTAAATTGAATGTTGTGATTTCATCTCGAAAGCCATTACGTATCGAATTTCCTGACATACACCGATCCCCGCCTTTATATGTAGCAGTATTTTGAGACGAATATGCCATCACGAAACTTTTAGTTTAGCTTTTGTTACGTCGTTTTAGAGGACATGAAACCATGGCCATGTAAATACCCCGTACTTCCTGTATGGGGACCGGGACGCTTTCAGCTATCAAAGTTTCATGTTACTTGCACCCTGAGTTTATCCGATCTTCATTATTTTGGGTCTGTGATAATAAAACAAAATAAAAAAGAGCACTTACACTTACCTGAATTTAGATGGGATATTGGCGTAAAAAAAAATCAGCTTAAAATTGGCACATTTTGTCTGTATGTAAAACAACATTTAAAATGGAATAATCATATTATTACATTTATATCTTAAATCATCTCCTTTCAGGTCTTTTGTAAAAACACAGACAAAACGAAAGTAAAATTCTTAACACAAATCTAAAAATTCAATCGCTTACATATGATTTCTATCACAATAGCACTTATTAATGTAACACGTATCCGTACTTGCGCAATATTTTTAAGGTATAAATAATCTGATTATCTTTCGATGGTTGCGTGCGTTTATATCGTTTATAATTTCTTTTTACATAACCTGTTCAAGTACTCTTCTACCAAAAACGTGAAGATATCTTATTTTCAAATACATACTTGAAATATTTTTTTAGCTTCACGCTATTAGGTCGCCGCTGCACGGCCGCTAGGCCGGCATGCCGAAGAACTAGTGTCAAGACACTCCGTGATCTATTTTCGACCTAAACTGAATGACCTTGAGTGTTGCTACCAGAGCGGGAAAATGGAAAAAACTCATCCTTCCGAGTGGGAATCGCACTCACAGCCATCGACCCACATACTTTATATTATATATATAGCCGTTATTAGTATACTTAAATTTCGTTGAACATTCAAAATACAAAATATGGTTTCCTTGTTGGTAAAGACTACAACTTCGGCCAAAATAAAAAAAGTTATATATTTTTTTTTCTTCAAGTATCAACAAAACCATTTCATCTCAAATAAAATGAAGAAAAACGGATTCAACCTAATTAAAACAGGTACAGAAATATACTATAGTAATTTTAGAGGCGAAATAAAATGAAGATATACATCGCTATAGCACATCAATTTCTCTTTACAACTATAATTAAGAAGTGTAAAAGATACAATACCGATAATTAACATTTTAAGTGTTCATTAAAGTAAGAGGCTGCCGCGGCGTAGTTGCGCAGTTTCTGACTATAAACGTAACGACTGTGGGTTCAATTCTCACTCGGGGCAATTAATTATTTTTATTGCTTGCATTGGTAACAAAATAAAACGTGCCATTGAGTTTCGCCAGCCCAACAACACGCAATGTCTCGAAAATTTAGCGACAAATGGATTAGGTAGTGTCTTAATACTGTGTAGATTCCCTAAACTATCCTACTATAAACAGGCTGATACAGGATGAAGCAAAAACAATAGTGTGTTTTCAATGTAACTAAAATCGCTATATATTACGCTGGTGCCTAAACAAGTTTACCGAGTTACCGTCCTTCCGCTTTTCTTTACGACGGTACTTGAAAGCCGTTCTTGTTTTACGAGCTTTCTGGAAATTGAAGACAGCTAAAATGAAACGATATCATAAACTATATGGGAGTATATATTTACGTTTAAATATATCCTATAGTTATTTATTAAATAAAAAATACAAATATTCTAAGTAATTGTAATCTTTTCAATATTTCGAACATATTAAGATGTGTTTTTTAAAATATCTATCGCAAGGATATTTTAAAAAATGTAAATACGTCACTGTTGCACTAAATGAGCGTTAAATATGAAAATATAAGAAAATATTCATTAAAATCATAGTCCTAAAACTAAATATGAATTTTATTATGTGAATAAGAAAAAAAAGCAAGCAAGCATTTTCAATTATACACAAGTACAGCACAGCCACATTGTAAATATACGGAAAAGTATAATCATACCCTTTTTTTTAATTAAGCCCACTCACTCACCGGCACCGACCCACCGGCGAAGAGGTCTCATTAATCTCACAGAGATACAAAACACCGTGGCACGACGTACACATTTACATGGCCAATATCAATTTATCGATCTGGAGAGGCAGTCAACGACTCTTATACCTACCATTTGATTAAGCAACAGAGAGAATTATGATTTAAGGCTCTATTCTCTCCATTTTAAATGGTTTAAGAAAGAATATAGGAAGTGAAATATAAGGACAATTTTGTCTAACGAGATTGTTACAAAAAAAACATTGTTAATAAAAATGTATAAACATTTTCTTAAAAAGAATAAGAATCTACAAGCCTAACGTTAACAATTAAATACACAGATTTTTGGACACTTTACTACTATATTATAAATAAATCTCCGTTGACCTGACACTGAGTGACCGACAGACAGCATGCCGAATATTTGTCATAGGAAGTTGAAATTTGTCATGTAGGCAGTGTAGACGAGTACTAAGAGGTAATAACTAGAAATTCCAAAACACAAAGATAAAAATTTCCAGTGTACATATTAAAATCCACGCAAAGCTGCAAACAAGGACTAGTATTATTTATATTGTTTTAGGTGGCGAACCATTGTCGCCATTTAACCGCGACTGTAATATTCCCCGCATAATCCCCGTCACTGTTTACAACTACACTTCAGTAGTCAAAAGCTCTTTATGTAAAGCGGTACTGCTATAAAGCTTTTCAAAGAGATCACACGCTTCATTATCGCCGTCATTGTTATACATGTAGGATCTAGTACAAAGTGTTTAAATATGAAAAATTATTATATTAAATACTACGGAGGAAAAATTAATAAATATTGTGACTGTGTATGAGTTCAACATTACAAATACCCAAATACATAAGTTTTGCATCTACTTATAATTAGTCACTCTGTTTATATATTTTTTTATAATTTTATGGTATTCCATCTCCATTTTCCCCCTTGATAGATATCGAATCTCTCAAGAATAATAAAAAAGGTGTAAAATTGGAAAAAGTAAGGTTCGAACACGCATCCTTCGAGATAACAATGAGGCTATTATATATCTGATGCTGTTGCCACGATTTTAAAATGCTACAATACCAATTCTCCAATATGGAAACTTAATTATACCACGAAGTGACTTAATATTAGATTCCCAGGTTCCGTTTACTTACCCTGCAATCTGTGGGATACAGCTTAACGGTCAAAAAATATACGTGCCATCGGCCTTTACAGCAGTTGGCACTTTCTGTATTGCAAGTTACGTTTTCTTGTAAGTTTAAAAGAAGCATTTAAATTAGCGTATGTTCAAGCGTTGTGGGCGGCCAAACTTATTTTAGATGCTTTTATTTAGTCGAATGGCAAAGTAAATATACAGGATTGGTGCCACAGAGCAGTCTAAACTGTTGATATATTAAACAAGTTAACTAAACATTAAAGAAATAACATTTAGTTTATAGCGTATCAAACGATGCGTGTAAAACCTGGTGAGCTTGGAAACCTTTAATAAAGAAATATTTTAGATTTAAGACACAATCATTTGAAATTAATAAACTATATGAGTCTGAGACTGTAACATGGCGGTTGTGATTTCGATTCCCACTGGAAGGAATGAATTATTATTTTTTTAATATTTTCATTTCTTTGCTTTGTTACCAAGGCGAAAGAGGCGTTCATTTTCGCCATTCAACACGCAAATTCGGCAGAAAATGGGGAACGGAATATCTTAACACGGGATTGTGGGATAAAGGGTGAAGCTGATTTTTTTTATGTACATACATATATCATAAAATATATGTAGATAATGTACAAAAAGTGTAAAGTACATTTATTTCTACGTTTGAAAGTAAAAAATAATAATTATTAGGTTTATACATATAAAAGGTAAGGCTAAATAATTTTCTTATCACAGCCGATAATTTTTCACTTTACAACGTATTTGTCATGATGTAAATCATTTATGGCTGAATTGAAAAGTAACCAAATAATTCTTTTACTGTCTTTCAATGATCGGAGCAATAGAAAAGATGTAGGTGAATATTCATTTATTAATATAGTTTATTTTTAACTTTTATTTGCTTTTGACCACATAAGAAGGTTAGTCGTGGAGAGGTCGAGGGGCACAATCGTGCAACTGTAAATACGCCAGATTGTGGGTTCGATTCCTCGCTCTGATAACGAGGCAAAGCGCAACGTGTCTCTAAACGTGCCGTGCCTCTCAACACGCAAAGCCTCCAGATTTCGGCGTAAAGTAAAGAATAAAAGTGTCTTAATGTGAATTTAATGTCTGTCGGAAATGCTTTGTGCGGGATACAGCGTGAACCTAAAAGGCTTTAAAGTCTAGACGATACCAAGATTTACTCTTGAACAGAAGTCAAAATAATTGAAAGCACAATCATTAAGAATACCTAAACAGCATGTCTACTCTAAACATATACGCGACGCCGCCGCCACCATCATTTAAAAGCGACTACATGTATTCAGACAATAGAGAACGAGGCCGAGATGTCAGAGCCGTCATACTCTTTTGTTCTGGGATAGGGGACTATGACAAATTTGCAACCAGGTTGCGTTAAGGTAGGTTTACACAACTGATAATGTGAAATAGATAAAATGATTAATTCATAACTAGCAAATATTCATTTTTTAAGTATGCCGCATACAACAGGGAAGGCAGTGAGAGTCTAGCTAGCCACAAGACCATTTCTTTCCTTCCGAATAAGAGACATTGGGTGTTAAGTGAAATTTGTGCGCAGGAGCAGAAAAACAAAAGATATTTATGACCCGAGCGGGAATCGAACCCACAACCACACTTCAATATAAATTTACTATGACTATAAATAAAAAAGTGTTTTTACAAAGGTCTCGAAAAATCTAGAGAAGCTTGAAAGGAAAAGCGACTTCTTTACAAGATTCTTTTTTTTTCAAGCGCAAGCATTTTCTACAAATGTAAAATATAAGTACAACATGATCTCACCTTATCATTAGTGTACCCCATAAAGACGGCCTCACTGGCATCGTTTCAATTAAATGATATTTAGTTGAAGCTAGACAATATGAATAAATGAATGTGGCAAATAAGAACAACACCATTGTAAAACTATTTTTTTGTTTGTGGTGTTTAAAATATTGTTTGTGTGTAGGATTTACCGCTTTTTATTGATTATATCGAATAGAGTTTTTATTGAAATATATAAAACTATCGGTATAATTTCTTTTGGCACATTCTAAATATTATAATAGAAAATAATGCAAATAAATAATTCTTTGAAAGCCGCCATTGCGGACGGGCACAAGCGTACGACTGTATACGCGATAGGTTCTAAGTTCGATTCCCACTGGGAGAAATGAAATACTTAATATTTTAGTTTCGTCACTTTAACTGCCTGAACACAGCATAAAGCAATAAAAAGCTCAATAAGGATAAATATTAAAATTGAAAAAATGTAATATAACTATAAGCATCTGACGAACTATTATGCCGCATCCAACCAAGCCTACATCTTTATACTATAATATACCTACAAATAAGTACGTATTAACCACTAAGTCAATGACCCGCAATAGTTAATGGGAGGGCCGAGATATAAGAAATAAATCTTCGACGCATTAAAACTCCATAATTCATTCCGTACAACAAATTCTATCGATGTTACGACATGAAAGCACTGCAGGTACATTTACATACATTGTAATTTAGGAACTAACGTTGAGTACCCGGTCAGATCTTTTTTCGTTAAATATTGTTTCAAGGCAAAGCGTGGCGTTGAATTCCGTTACTCAACACTCAATACCACCTGAATTCAGTGAAAAGTGGCGAACGGAGGTTGTCTTAATGGGAACGGAGTGTCTTAACACTAGGTTACTAGGTTCCTTCTGTCTACTCTCTCACATATAATAGGATAGGCATAGAAAACCTAACATAATATTCATCTAACAGTGAAATTAAATAAAAATAATTTAAATAACACCCTATTTGGGATCGAATTTACAACCACCGTGTTTGCAATAAAACACGTTCCCACTGTATACGACATATCGCAATCCAATGAAAAGAAATCACTTAAGATTCTTATATATTGACTATGCGGGCGTAGGACGAGAAGAGCACAGAACAGTGCCTGACCTCGGAAATGTTTAATGTTAGCGTCCACAGCCCCAGCTCCTGTAGCTACTTAACTTAATTTAAGATTATCTTAGCAATGCCACGTTCGAAATTTATTCCAGAATAAATTAATTATTTATAGATAGTTAGTTATAAGGTATTAAAACTCAACGCCGATTTCCTTTTAAAGCAGTGCAGTAGGTAGTATACCCTTAATATGAATTCACACTTTCATAGAAGCAATAATAAAATTTGAAATTACGAACGCGTACGACTCGTATAAGATCAATTCTGTGTAGTTAAGGAGCCATCGATCATCAGCCACCGTGCGTCTGGCTAATGCTATTGTATGCAAGTATTCATCTTTCTTTCATTTTATATGAGACGCTATACACGTAACGTATAACACGTTCGCTGTCGGTCTTCCCTGTAAAACGATAATGAAGACATTAAAAAAATTTGCATCACGCTGTATCTCGCACATGGCAGGGTAGGCAGAGGGAACCTAGTGTTAAGACA
>DVQM01002015.1:0-10801 GCA_018231645.1 Heliconius ricini | reverse complement strand
TATATATATATATATATATAAGTTTCATTCACATGAAAAATTTTTGCAAATAAATAAACGGTAAGAGGAAACTCTGAAAAAGCGTTTATTATCTGTTTGTGTTGAAATAAATACATAGGTATATGATTTAAAAATAGAGTGAGTAGTGAGACTGCGTCTGACTATGAGCGTGATAGACGTAGATTCGATTTACACTCAAAGTAGCCCCCTTTTGCCACTTTGGACCGAAAAATGCCTCCTCAGTGAAGGGTTTTAATGCGGCAATGAAAAACATATTTATGTTACAACATTTTTTCTGTCAATATGTTTCAATATTCATGATTTTATGATTTCATTTTTTATGTAGCTTCACGCTGTATCCCTCACATAATCAAGTAGACAAGTGGACCCTGGAAACGTAGTGTTAAGACACCCCTATTAACACATTTTTTAATTTTCACCTTCCACCCAATCCTGGAGACATCACTTGTTAAGCGGTGAAATTTAACGCCATATATTCGTGTAAAGAATATTTTTGCAAAAGAACTAATTTCTTTGTTCACACTCTAGGGCTAGAAACAAAAATTTTCGCTTCGTAACGACAACTCACTGTCACTAACAAAAATAACACAAATCTCATCTGAAATACCCAGACTATTAGTCAACGAATGTTACTGTAGCAATGATACTATGAGGGCGACAAAGATTATATACCACCAAATTAAAAAGAAACTAAACAAAAAATAATAAAAACTAACATAAAAAAATGTTAGCCGAAAGCCGAAAATACTGAAGTCAACAAAGTATGAAATTTTGAATATTTAACCTTCATAGATTATTAATATAATTAAATGATATATATGGAAAAAATGCCTGTTCAATTTAAAGTTTGCTTCAAAGCCATCTTTACGTTTTCTAAGGGCGAGTGATAGCAAAGGATGATGTTAACTAGAATAAAACAAAAAAATATTGTATTGTATTATTCATTAAATAAAAGAAATGGCAAGATATTCGGTATAAGTATAAATTGGAACGTAAGTTCCGAAATTTCAGTTCAATTTCGAGCTATCTTATAATATAAGATGGATGGAATTCTACACTAGAGCCAAGGGAATGAAACATTAAAATACCATTTCCTCGAGTTAGAATCGAACCCTCAATCTGTCACGTTCTATATACACACGCTTCTACACCTGCACAACAACTGGCCTCAAATTATTTAGTCCAAGTTCAAAAATTGCAATTTATTATCTTCCAATAACTAAAACAATTTGCATTCACAAACAAACAAGCGTAGCATAATTAGAATTTTTCTTTAGTTTTATTTTTAAACTATGCTGCAGTGCACGAATGTCTGGAATCTTTTCTATTTTTACATCAGAAATGTAGTACATACAAAAATAACGTGGCGCACATTTAACTCGTGTTGACATTTACGGTGTCAATAAATACATTGAAATTATAAAATCTAATTTATATTAAACTAGCAGCCCTTACGCGGCTTCGCTCGCTTATGCTTAGTGTTATATTATAGCCACTTTTAGGGGTCCGTCAAGAGCCTTTATCTCAAGAATGCTTGGAGATATCGAGTTGAAATTCAAACCATGTACGGTGCCATGATTTTCTGAAAAAATCACATTTCCTTAAAACCGGTTCGGGCTTCCGGTTAAGTTTGGACAGCTGGCATCTACAGGTAGTAATAGTCCAGGAAAAAAAACTGAAAACTATACATTTTTGGTTATATCCTAAAAATAATGACCTTAAAGGGATGGCATAATTTGGTATTAAAGCCGCTAGTTCGAGAGAGGTATCAAATGAAAGAGCTCTGGCTAAGCTGAGCTTAAATTTAAGAAAAATCTAGAGACTTCCAATTTTTGTACACAACCCTCGGTGGGCGAGCCTGACTCGCACTTGTCCGGTTTGGTTACATATTTTCTAGCCTATATGTTATTCTGATGTACCTGCTATATTACTGTAAAGTTTCACCTAAATTTGTTCAGTAGTTTTTGCGTGAAAGTAAAACAAACATCCATCCTTACAAACTTTAACATTCATGATATTAGTAACATGGAATGTTATGATATGTTTGAAAACTTACCTCAAGCTGCAAGCGGCTGATGTGAAATGGCGTATTATTTGTACAATAAATGTATGAAACGTGATTCTTAGCGTGATTATTTCCTACAGTAATTGTTAATCCAATTAACAGGTAATCAATATTTTCAGTCTAACAATATATAAATATGCTAATGTTATGGATCCGAATCCCATTAAAACCATATTTTTATTTTCAATAGTTTCAGTGTTTTACAGACCACCATACAGATCTTTCACCAAGAATATGTTAAGTCATATCATACAAAGTTTCAAATGTTAGACGCCTGTTAAACCGATTTTATTACGTCGTTTATTACGTTTATTTGGTAGGATACTTAAAATTAGGTAAAATAATTTTTATTGGCACCCTTCTTAAGCCACAGTTACTTATTGATTATGTAAACTGAACAGAAAAATAAGACGAAATGAGCTAAAAATTTGTTTTCTCTCGTTTCTTAAGGAATTTCTATCCTCCTAGCTTAGCTTAGCATTGACTGCGCGTTGATGAAACAAATTGTTTCATCCAAAATTCAAACATTCAGAATATAAACATGAAATTAACATTCAGATTCAGACCTTGATACATTCAAACTTCAAAAAAGTAAATGTCAACAATAAATTTAACTATTTATCTGTTTATTACTTCAAATGATTTCTCGGCAGTTATTTTGAGAAGTTAAAAAGCAATCTCATATTAATATTGTTTCTATATATTACACCCACGATTACGAAACGGCGACAGTAAAATTAATGAACGCATAAAATTTACACCTTGAGTAAAAATATATTCTATTTATAATTTTATTTTGAATTAGTGACTCACATTCTTCCCAAAACATCGAGACATTCACATTTCGTACATATTTATAGCGATGTCTTGATCTTCTAAGAAATATAATTTATTATATAATATTTTCTGTGATCGACTGAAGTTTCGGTTTCAGTTTCGGCCAGTTTCTCAGACTTCGAAAAAATACCAGTCGAACTTTTTGCCGTGCCGAAACTCTCTGTAATTTGTGGTCAACGAGTAATAAAAACCCTATACGGATATACAGTATTTATTGTACTACTGCTGTCAATAATAATAATAAATTAATAATTAAATTTAAAATCAATAAGTGAAGTAAATGCGTACTAAGACTTTTCGTCTAACATGTACACATGACATTAAATTAGCGGCCGCGCGGCTTCGCCCATTTGAATATTGAATATTTATTTAGTATATTTGAAGTGTATTTAAGGAAAATTGGTTAATTATTTTTATTTGAAGAGTGGAGGCTAGACGTAGCGCAGTGACACGAGTGTGCAACTGTCAACTCGACACACTGTGGGTTCGATTTCCACTCTAGAAAATGTACTTAGTACTTCCTTCTATAATTTTGCCCGACTAAATATATTAGTTGTAAATTTTAATGTCTAATAAAACTTGTGATACTGTACATTCTCGCTTTGCTAGTGTATATTATATGGTTTCTAACAACCTACGTAGTCTTAGTAATCTGAACTACTGCCACTCAATGTCAGTGCAATTATTATAATCTTCACTTATTATCATCTCAATTTTTTATAAAATTAGACGGAAAGAGAAATAGGTTAACGCTAGGTTCCCTGTGCATATCTTTATCGATGCGGGATAAAACGTGAAGCTAAAAGCTGAAAAAAAAAGCAAACTGTTTCGCTAATTTCGCTCTCCCTACAAATTTTGGCGCCCTACAGTAGTTTTCACGCCAAAAGTTCCGGTGTAGATTTCCGATTTGGCGAAAATGCAAATAGCTGAACCATAAGGGGCCCCTTTCAGCGAATTCATCGTGTTTCATACTTATTACATTATCTTATGAATAAATCATCAATAATACAAAATTGTACATTTTTGTAGAATTATATTCATTTTCTTGTTAAATTATTTTTATGTTGAATACCTTTAAAATATTATAAGATAATGAGATATTCACGAGAAGAAAGAACTTGTCATTATGTTCCTAAACGATGAGTATATCAAATAAAAACTATGAAAAATTAATGAAAAACCTTGTCTCACCATAATATTATTGCTTAATGCGACACCCTTTATAAAACAATTTAAACTATAAAAAAAATATAATTTAAGTCACAAGATACTACAAATAACTAAAATATAATAAAATCAAACATCTCCTCTTAGACCACAAAAAGTCCCTGAATACGATATAAAAATATCAACTAAAATTAAAATATTTACCCATGACCTTCGGTAGTACAACTGAACTGACATCGGACGACTAAAGTTAATAATATAGAAATAAAACTTGTTTATTTGTCCGTTAACAATATGTCTGTGGGGACATCGTGGAAAAATATCTAAAGATATCTTCTATATAGTACGTTTTAAGATTTTAAAAACAATCATTTTAATTTTGCTGTCTTCCCCGTAAAAAAACGTAATAATAAAAAAATACTTATTTATACTTATTATATGGTATAAAAATAGAGAGAATATTTTTTTTTATAAACAAGCAAGTGAAACCTTTTGCCTCTAATACTTCGGTAACCCTTATAATGAACCCAAAATTGAAAGAACTTTGCTTCCGACGCTAATGGACCTTTTTTATTTACTCTCTCTCAGTGACATCCTTAAAGTGCTGTATCGATTAATTTTTAGAATGTGATCTTAGTTACTTTAAGATTTTCCTTTTTGGGATGAAAATTACTTAGTACTCACTACTCTATCTCACTACCACTATCTATATCTAATTCCTATTTGGATTTCTTGTGCATATATTGTTGTTGTCATACATTATTGACTAACGTACGCTACAAATTATAAATGCCTTCGAAATTCGGGGGAAAGTGGGGAACGAAACTGTCTTTATGGGAACGAAGCACTAGGTTCCCCAATTCCATCTGACTGCCTGCTGTTGGCCAGACACAACGTGAAAGTATAAAAAAAATTGTAGAATAAAATCACGGTCATAAAGATGCAGCCACTTATTTCTAGATGAAATATAATAATCATAAAATTATAAGAAATGCACAATGAAAACTTTAAGGCATTAAATACTTTCTTATACGATTGACATACGATTTTTGACGTCTTAAGAATATTTAATTATAACTCAAGTAATTCTTGATATCTATAAAATCTGTATTAGTTTAATGCATTAGTGAATTGACACCTTTTCAAACATAGTTTAGAGGATTGATGGAATAGCATTTAATGCGCTTCTCGCCAGTTCAATCAAAATGGGACTGACTACCCATTTATTCCTACGTACCTACCTATATTTATTTTGATTTAATACTAAATTAAGTTATATTAGTCTTAAATATTTAAGTAGTACCTATATTAAAATTATTTTTGTTTCTCTTGATACACCAAAAAAAAAATATTGGTAAACGTTGCGTTAGGCATATGTATAAAAATTATGAATAGATTAGTTAGACAAATATTTTTTTAATAAATACCCTTATAAGAAGCAAATTTCTATACGTATTAAACTATTCAAACAACAAAAAGATAAAAGAAACAAATATAACAAAACATTCGCGTTACCAAAAACGACATTGTTAATGGCGCATTTTATTCGGAATATATATTCGAATGATCGTCTTCTTCAGAATATAATAAAACAGCCTTTTTTATTATTGCCGCGAACGGCTATCCGCCTTAAATTAGGAAAGGCATTCGAAAATAGTACCAAGTGTACGTGACTCAGGGTTGCTATTGACAAAAAATATAGTGCGAAAAGGTATAAAATTTTAGAAGACCGAAGAAGGTTAGAATGAAAGCAACGAGTAAACAGACAGTTTTTTGATACAGCGGACAATGACAATGGTTTTACGTTTTATAGCGTCGTTTTGTTATCAACCGTCATTTGTGGAATTGTGTTGGATGGAAGTGTAAATAAATTCTAGTTTTAAGTTTTTAAACTTAGTTAAAGGGGTAGAGCACTGTGTTTTTATTTTTCGGATATTTGACATTAGTTATTGCATGTATTGTTATTATTTTGCCCCATATATGGCAGAGTAGAGAAAGTAATGTGAAGACGCTCCGATATCCATTTTCCGTCGCATTCTAGGTTGCGTGTGGAGTTGCGGAACTCAAGACTTTTGCCCTGCCAACGATTACAGAGCAAAGCAATGAAATATTGACTATCTCAAATTATTAATGGCAACATTTATTTTAAACGGAAATAGAATAATCATATTCAGTTATTAACTAACTTTATAATTATTTAAATTTTAAACCATACAAATTAAAAATACATTTAGGTAAAAAATCCAAAAAAAACATATTATGAAGATGTCTGTGATGCAACACAACGTATATCGAGTTACATAGATACCCTCACCAGAATGCACTTCGTTAGAGAGTAGACGTTGAAATACCTGGGGCGCTCTTGCCACCATTCCACGCTGGCGGCTGGTATGCTATGTACTGTAATAGCTCATTTGATCTGTTAGATTAGTGCTTACTGACTTCAGTTTATACGCTGAAGATAGTGGGTTTAATCCTCGCCTATAGCTAATATCTGGCTAATATAAGATCTGTAATTCGATGTTATTTGTTTTTTTTATTTTAAATTTACATATAATTGCTGAACTGTACTCTTGCTTAATATCTTTTTCATACTAAATTGAAAATGGGTTAAGTGATTAAGGTTAATGTACAGGTAGAATTACATGGTTATTTATAATACATCCCCATTCCAATCCCTATAATACGAAGGGAGAAGATACTCATCTTCATTAAACATAAAAAATAAATTTATTTTTATCAAACAGAAAAAATATATATTATCCTTTACGTCTGATACTTATCGAATCAACAGGAGCCTCGCGCTCATTGCCGCATAGGAGAATAGACGGAGAAAACACTTCGTTCTCCGCTTTCGCAAAATTTTAAGCCTTGGTGTGTTGAGAGGCGGAACTTAACGGCCCTAATCTAAGAACATTACAATCGACTTCCAACTGTCTTATTATATGTTTGTGACAATTTGGAAACTCTAACAAATCACAATGGATTAAATTTAATAAGAAGTTTTATGACTAAGATTTGCCAAATGTATTAAAAGTGAAATCATTTTGCTGGAAAAAGAAATGGACTGTGTCAAAAATATTTAGTATGTGATTCATAATGTGAAATAAAGATCTCAGTATTTCTCCCATATAAATTCTTAGTTGATTTTTATATAAATTGTTTTTTCATTTTAAATATCTCGGGGCGCAGTGGCACAAGAGTGCCACTGTAAAGGTCACAGGTTGTGTGCTCGATTGCACGCGAAGAAATGAGGCAAAACACTACTTAGAGGTCCATTCAACTCATGAGATATTGCGTAATGCCAATATTCGGCGGAAAGTGAGGAACGGAAGTGTCTCAATTAATGGGAAACGAAATGACTGAACAACAACCTAGGTTCCCAGGGTCCCTCTGCCTGTCCTGAGATGTGTGAAAAACAGTATAAGGCAAAAGATGTGAAATAGAAAACAGAAATAGATAAAGCGGTCGATTAGCTATCTATAACATTATCTATATCTACTTATAACTTTTTACAATGAAAAAAAAACTACTACGTAGTAAACTAGTTCCATTTGTGTCGTCACTAATGAAAATAATATGATTTTATAATTTCAGTGTCATGTTCTTTTTTAAAAAAATATAATTATTTATAAAGTTATTCAAATGAAACATCGAAATTTTGGGTTCAATTTCCAATCGGGCGACTGAAATGGGTAACAAAAGTTTCTCAAAGGAAACAGAGTGTCATAACACTAAATTCTGAGGTTCCCTCTGCCTACCCAACTTTATGCTGGATACAGCATGGATGGCATAGGACGCTATCATGCTACTTTGTAACTTGTAGAGACACGAGATTGGATGTGTTTTTTTTACGTTAGTTAAACATCGAAAGCATGGTTTGGTAAGACATACTTTATATCTTAAATATTATTTTTAACACAATTTGACTAAGATTATAAATACCATAGAATTTAAGTAATAGTATATTGAATATATAATAAGAAAATTTCTTAGTGCTCTATTTTTTAAATGTTTAAATATATTGTTCTGATAATTTATAAATTTTCTACTTTTATAAAAATTTTGTAAAAAAAAATGCGACTTACCTTCTAAAGTCATGAAAATAGCAGCACCCATTATACTATAGAGCACCAAGCACAACGTCAAAAAGAAATGCGTGAACCACTTCTTGGACAGAATTTTCAATTTATTGTAGAACCAAAATGCACTTTTCTCACCTACACTCAAACCACTCTTAGCTGTATTCATAGTAAAATCTTTAAAGCCTTCAAACTGCTTAAACATAAAGTCTGATGCCTTATTTGAATACATATGCAGAAATGGATTAAAGTGCTGATCAGATATATGAGAAGCCGGAGTGGTTGCTTTTCCATAGTATTTTGTATTTGTTGGTCCCCAGTATATAGAAGATGATGTGTTCGGACCTCGATATTGTCCAGGGGTTGGTATCTGCAGGGTGATTTTTGGCTTATCAATCTTTTTAGGGGGTGGAGGTGGCGGATGACTGGGTGGTTCATCTAACGTATCCATATTTAAATTACTATATTCTTTGAACTTTAAAAGGCAGTAAACTCTTGGGTAAATATTATCACAAGCACGATTTTTTTTTCCTTTGGGCACAAGATTTAATTGTGTTCTCTTAAGACGTCCGCGAGTGTTCGACGTGGCTGGACACTGTGTATAAATAAACTGGGTTTAGCGAGCTTCCCGTGTGTCATCTATCTATCGTTTACGTCAAAATCACAATTATTATACCATTATTATAAGAAATTATAATGAGAGCAGCTTTTTCCGGAAATGAGTTTTCCTCGTAAGCCGTCTGTGATAAAATTGTTACAGTTTATTTAGAACTGCTGACTCTAATGTGTATGTGGGTACTGCTTCCGATTTTTCACTGAATTTTCTTATGTTTATAACTAAATCGTATTATTAATAAAATTTGCGTAGTTTTTATATTCTCGTAAATTTCTCATTACTGAGACATACATATTTTAAGAAAATCTAAATTTTCTTAATATTTTTAACGATTGGAACATATATAAACATATTTTTTCTTTATATATGTAAAAAAATGTATAATTTTACTGTAAGTCAAAGGACTAAAAAATTAATTAAAAGTTAATTTGGTAATTTTCATTAAACTTAAAGTTATTAAATAAGATAATAAATCGTAGGTTTTATTTTCTTTTTTTTTATAAAATTATGAGAAACAAACATTTGGTTCGATAAGTTTGGGGATAATTTGTATGCAAGAAAAGCAAAAAATCTCTAAGTGGTATAGTTTTGAAAACATCAAGATTGTTTTTAATCATTAAAATAGCAAAAATCTATAAAGTCTAACTAGCAAAATACAAAGGGTATTTTTTTTTTCATTTTTCATTATACCCTACTGTAATATAAATATATAAACATATACTTTTAAATTTCATCTTAAACCCACAAAAGCGACGATTATAGGTTCGATCCCCGGTTACGATAATGAATTATTTTTATTTTTACTATTGAATTATTTTTACTTCCTCGTTCTGGTAACAAAACAAAGCGCAGCGTCGAGTTCAGCTTCTCAGCACACAATGTGTCAAAAAATGGGTAGTAAGTGTAGATCGGACCATTTTAAAACTAGGTTCCCTGCTATTTGAAGGATATGTAGCGTGCAAAAAAAACCATACAAAAAAACCCCACATAATCTTTTTACTCCCAAATAAAAGGTTATTGCCATAAATACGGCCACTGATTTCCTTGACGTTTCTTATATGTATTTATGTTGAGTTCATCATCCCGCCGCAGAACTGCGAAGTCCTCTACGTCATACTTCTTGACTCAACCCATGTTAAATTATATGTGAGAATATTTTATTCTTACAATATAATTAGGTAAATTATACATATGTCTGTCCGTTGAAAATGTGTTTGATGTTTTATTTTTGCGCGTGTATACTTGAATTTTTGTGCTTGGTAAGTGATGTGTGATTCAGTTCTACATATTTTGCAAACATTTTTTGAAACAAGAATGAAATGAAATATTTATTTACATTTATATTTTCAATTCTTCGCTCTGGCGTCTAGGCAAAGCGCGGCGTTGAGTTTCGTCACTCAACACGCAATGTATTACGAATTTGGTCGAAAGTGAGCAACGGAGTGTCTTAGCACTAGGTTTCCTCCGCTTACTCTACTGTGTACGGAATACAGCGTGAAGCTAATATAATGAAGTTCACATGAAAAAAACCATTATTCATCATATTCAAAATATTTAATATTTTTTGCAATATTTTAAATTATCATTCATCACGATTTTCTTTTAAATGCTTAAAATAATCTAAAGCGTTATTGGCACGTCTCTAGGAAAATCGCGGCTTCACGATGTCAACGCGGCGCCTGCCTGAGTCAGGACCGTGATATAGAGTTGTTATATATTAGCCTGTTTGCGTGAAAGTGGCGTAACTCATATCTTGGAGTCGTTTCAGATATTCAAACGAAGTAATAAATTTAAATTAAATCTTCGGATTGCATAATTTTAATTTTTTCAGGTAATTCAACATTAAAGGTAAAGTATGGTACAATTCGTGGCCACGCTGAAGTTAGGTTTTCTTTTTCAAATTCAAATAATTTTATTCGATTTAATTTTATTTTTTGAACGTCAAATAATTTACCACTAGTTCACTAAAATGAATACCTCAGACCTGAGAAGAACTGGCGCAAGAAACTCAGC
>DVQM01002014.1:0-10801 GCA_018231645.1 Heliconius ricini | reverse complement strand
GGGGAACGGAGTGTCTTAACACTAGGTTCCCTCTGCCAACCCTGCTGTGTGCGGGATATAGCGATAAGCTAATTTAATTTATTTTTTTTGTACTAGACTAGCCGCCCACTCGCGGCTTTGCCCGCATACAATCTATAATACTTTTATTATGCGACATTTCCCATTGATTTGACACATTCAATCATGAACAATTGTTGTCATATTTCTGAGATAGTGCTAGCACTGCACTTCTGCGTGCTGCTTGATAGGATGACTTCGGCGGCAAGGGCGTCCGTTTTTATGTACGTATCAATATCTAGGTCAAATAAAAAAACGGTGAAATAGCACCTTGCAATTAAACCTTTATCATACAATGTACTGATATCAATTTAGCTATTTTTACAGCGCACGCGTTTAAAGCAATTCGATAGCGCTCAGTATTATTGCTATCCCGATATTTAAGGCTATCTAAGACTTACATCGTAATATAGGCTATTATATTCCTGAGTAAGCTACGTGTTTTCATATAAAACAAAAAAAAAGTAAATCGGACCAGTAGATCCCGAGATCTTTGCGATTAAACTAACACATACTCTTTCGTTTTATTATATTAGTATAGATTAGATTTTTCTGCATATACAGAAGTTTTTAAATATAATCAACTACACGCTCTATTCCGTATTAAGCAGGCAGAGGGATCATAGTGTTAAGACACTCCGTTCCCGTTCCCGTTCTCGAGGCATTGCGTGTTGGGCGGCGGAACACAACGTCAGGCTTTTGCCTAGGTGCTAGAGCGAAGAAATGAAAATATTAATAAATAATAATTAATTCTTTCGAGATCCCCATTTCCATCGAACCCACAAATGTCGCGTTACTGTCACACCCTAGTGCCCCTGCGCCTCGCCGGCTTCGAATTTTGTTTTTATGTTCATTTGAAAACATAATAGTTTCTTAGGGAACATCTTTATTATCGAAAATATGGTCATTAAAACTAAAACCATATCATAGTAAACTAAACTAACACATTGTCGTCCACTTTTCGACCATGACGAGCTAACTATACAGAATACATTGAAAATGGGACACGTAAATGTATTGTAAAATTTGCGTAACTGTCGGAACTTAAAACGGGTTGTTAACTGTTTTTATTTTATGTTTTGATTTTTATCAGTGAAGTCAACTGTTTGTGTGTGCGCCGCAGTCGTAGTTTAGAAATATATTATTAGATTGTTACATACGTTACTAGATTGTAAATATTTGGGAATATGTATAAAAATTAAGTATTATGGTATTTATGTATAAAAATTAACTCATCGGGAATCGAACTCGCGCTTTTTGTAAACTGAATATCATAGATTTCATCACGTTATGGTAATAATTGCTTTAATTATTTATTACCGATAGGTATTTAAAAAATTATGTTAGTTTTTGAGTGTTTCATTATAAGTCACTAGATGTGTATAAATAAGTTAATCTAAGTTAATTATCGAGTAAAGTTTAATTTAAGGTTAACACAATTCCAAAATTACACAACAGCTGATTTTTATCTGTGGACATTTAAATGGTAATAATGCGTTATATTGCGTTACTAATTGGTTAAGCAATTAATAAAATGTATAGGCTCGTTGGAACTAAATTTGATTCTTATATAACTCTTACAAACACCCCTGAAGCTAATTAAATTATTAACAATATTATGAAATTTAAATATTATATTTAATATTTTCATTTCCTCGCTCTGATAACGAGGCAAAGCGCGGCGTTAAGCCTCTAGAGTTCGACGGAAAGTGGGAAATGGACTTTTCTTAATGTAAACGGAGTCTTTTAACATTAGTTTTCCAGGTTCCGTCTGCATTACTTACCTACCTTACTATGTGCGAGATACACATTACAGAAAGAAAAAATATCTAATTTTTTTAATACCATACTGTTTATTACTTGATAGTTGTTTGTTACTTAATTTCTATAAAATATAATTTATTCAGTAAAATCTTCTTAATGAAATTGTATTAGACATTATACAATTATTTATTAGCATTTAGTGGACTACATACATATCCATACTACATACATACCTATGTATGTATATTTTGTTTGCGTACAATTCTATGTTTTTGTTCTTATAACAATATAAAGAAACCACTCAGTGTATCGATAGATCGGTGCTGTTTTTTTCTATACAATATTATTTATATTGAAAGGGATGACATTTTTTTTTCAAATTAATAAAATAGTACATACATAAATTAAACATATACTTACACTTATATAATAATTCATAACATAATGTTGTTATTAGATTCTTACCTACATTTAAAATTAATACATGTTGTGGTTTTGTACGATAATATTCGAAATCTTTTCGATGTAAAGGTCAAGTAAATTTATTTTTTAGACTTAGAAATATCACAACAAAAACTAAATTTATACATTTATGAATTTAAATAGTTCATTTATTTATATCCAGATAATTGTTCTTATATGGTATATTAATATTGTTTTAAAGATTAACGTTGTCCTGGCGCAGTGTTTTTTGACTGCTGACATCAGTCACTCTATACGCAATGCCTCGAATTCTGGAGGAAAGCGGAAAACGGAGAGTCTTTATACTTGGATGTTAATCTAACTACGATATGAAATGACATATGTAACTAAACTACTAGGGTGAAAAAAAACGGGAAAAATGTGAAAAACATTTAGTACAACGAATACAAATATGATATCCTCTCAATCCCCGCAGCTTCCCCACGGCTTAGACTAGAAATAATCAATATAACATCGACCTTGATCCACCCTGCCTGAACGATAACATAGTTTGCACTGTGGGGCTACATTTTATTAGATTTGTCGTACCTTGTACAATAGAGCTAATATTGGGATTGAAAATAAAAATGTACTGGCTTTTTGCGTATCAATATTGAAACAGGTCTATTTTATGGTTGTATTATGATAAGTTTACATTTAAGCTTCGTAAAGGACTCTATGCAAATATTATACATTTTGGATTAAAATATATGTTTTTAAAATTTTTTGTCCTTTGTAGTATTTTGACGACAATACTTTAGGACTATTATTTATAAAATATTTCCGTCTTTAAATACTATAATTGTTAACACATATTATATGATACAAAAATGAACAAATCCTAAAATAAACAGGCGAGTTCTTAATTAAAACATCAAATGATAATTTAGTGGGTACTCGGCTCCCTTCACTTCAGGGGACAACCCCTCGTGAACTCATCTTGTAACTGTTTACTTAGTAAATATGTATGTACCTTTAATATAGAAGTATATACATTTTCTAATGAAAATGTTATTATTATTTTTTTAATATTTTATGTAGGTATTGAAATTTACATGTGGTTAAGTTCCTATGAATATTGTGTTTATCCAGTCAGCAGTACTTATAATGTACTTGACACTTGACATATCTTATGTACTTATTTATTTATTAAGGTCACTAACATACATTTTTGCATTAAATAACACTAACATTCATAATTTTATACTAAATGATGCCCTAATTAAAAGCAACACTGCATTCTAGGAGGACAACATCAAAAATTACACACATATACATATATATCCATATACATACATACACACATATACATTTAAAATACCTCAGTAACAATATTACAAACCAAAGCAAAAAATACACATGAAATAACCTTATTACTTATGAAATAGTTTACGTTTTACTGTTTCCTTGAATTTACTAAGAGAATCAAAAAAAAATATCAATATCATTATTTGTTCCTGACTTTTTAAAAGATTTCATCATTCTATTAGGAGAATTATCAAATCTTTTATGTATGAGCATTTACTTTAATTCGTTATTACGTCGATAATAAATTAATTTTTATCATTATCATCGTCGTTTGAGTATTTCATTTTCATTCATTCTGCACTTAAAAATAGACATTTAGGAATCGTATAGTTGGCCTATAAAACATAACTAAAAACCCAAAAGTGAATCAAACTGTTTCGAATACCACAGCGTTCGGTTTTTCCTTTTTTACTCACCTGCCTTATCTTGTTAATACATAACTTTATTATTATTTATTATTAGATATCAACATTTATACAAATATTATTTACCTGATTAGAAAACATAACATTTTTAACGTACCTTGATTTGGACTTATCTTAGAAACTGTCCAAGCGCTGTAACAACTGAGCCATACGTTCTCATCAAGCTACGTCGAAATTTTTATACGTTTCTTACAACTTATTTATGATGTTGGCATTTCTGTACTGATATTGTTACAAATTTCAGATACTTACTTAGAATTATCCTTTGGCAAGAGAAAATGCAGTTTGTTGAATATTTTTCAATGTTCTTAGAGTGTTATTCTATCTATAGGAAAGAAACATACTTATTTAGACAACTTATAAAAATTTTAACATAGCGGGAGAAATTATTATTTTATACTGAAATGATATTTTAAAAAAATATTATCTATATATAATAAGTTGATTTAATTTTATTCTTTATAGAGCGTGCTTGCTTTATTCATGCATTGCATCCTAAGGAATGTGCAGGTGTTCACTCACTACCAACTCTTTTTATCATATTATGCATATTTGCAAAATAAATGGCGTTTTTTTGTGAATATTGGTTCCATACCGGAACAGGTGTAGGTTTACAACAATTTATATATCTCATAACGACTATTGTAAACGTTTTACATTGGTTAGGTAATTATTATTTATTTATATAATTCTCGATTTCTTATCTCCAGAATATTTTTATGTAATATACATATTCTGGCTTTTGCGGTGGTTTTTTTCTAAATTTTATTGTTCTTTAATTTCTGCTCATTTATACACAATCGTAGTACCTACGTATAACACAGAAGATGATTTATGTAGCTTCACGCTGGATATCCAGCATCATGTTCCCATTAACACATTTCCCTTACCGCCAAATTATCGAAGCATCGCATTGCTTTATTGGTATAAAAGTCATAAATATATAGTTTATAAAATTGTGAAAAGGCAAACAGAAATGAAAATCGAAATCGAGAACCGGTGTTATCTAAGAGATAGGAAATAGAATGTGATTGTCGGTTACGTAAGCAATAATAATGGATGATGTGACTGCACAGCTACATAGACTTGTAGTTTATTAAACAAATCGGTATCGGTAAAAAAGGTTTTTTTTTTAATTCTCTTCTTTTTTTACTTAATTGATAGAGCGACCTTGTAACACAATTTTATCAACTAACTGTGTAATTCTAAATTGAAATCTACAAGGCTGTTTTTTTATAATGTGTAAAGGTAAATATTTCAGTACTTTGAGCCAAAACGCCGTCCCGTGTCGTTACAGCAGTAAAGTGATTATTGATTATATCATGCATGAAATTAGTCGAAAGTGTTAGCTTATCAAGTCATAACAAACTTCCATTTTATGTTGTATATTTAAAACATAATAGAGCCATATTGCCGTTTTTATTATGAGAATAAAGAAATGCAAAATTTGGACTTTTGTTTCACACCCGTAGTTAAACTGGAACTCTCTGGAACTGGAACGATATATTAATCATTTGTTACTAAATGCAATAAAGAGCATATACATACATAAAGTATGAATAGAAAATAAGAAATTTAACTGCATTTACATTACAAATAAGAAGATCGTACTTAACAGTGCATTTCAATGGGCGATGCTCTCAGATACCAATAAAAGCAATTCAACGCTGAATGTGGCTGGAACTTGTCTGGCTACTTGCGTGTAGAAAGCATATTTACACTGTATTCGGACGTACCGTTCGTCTTGAGATTCTGATCATGTTTTATGGTTAAACCTTTTTTTATGGATTGATGCCGTCGTGGCGGTAGATGAGGGTGACTGTAACGAAGCGGTTGTGGGTTATTATTTATTAATATTTTTATTTGTTCGCTCTGGCACCAATGCAGAAACCCGGCGTTGAGTTGCGCGATTCAACACTCAATGCTTTGAATAATAAGTGGAAAATACGAATAAAGGAGTGTATGGATACAGCGATAAGCCAAAAACAAAAACGGTCGCTTATAGGAAATTTATTGGCCTTATGAGATATATTATTGTATCTTAGGACAAATTATATATAGTTTATCTAAGATCTGCTTTTAGAAAGCCATTCCTAGATCCTAGATTATTGCTACTCATGCTGTTTGTTGTTTCATTTCATTAGCTTTCCAGGTTATTTATGGTCTAAGTTGTTGAAACCACTCACGGTAAAAGTTTCAGATGCTGTATACTAAGGTGTAAATATGTTTATTCACATCTAGCACTACATTACAATCATTTTTTTTAGCTTGACGCTGTATTCTACACAGTGTTAAGACACTACTTTCCCCATTCAAACAATTCCCCACTTTTTGCCGAATTCTTGAGGCTTTGCATGTTGTACCGTGCAACTCAAACGCTGCGCTATGCCTCGTAACCAGAGCGACGCCACGACTGGCCGCTACAGTCTAATATTAATGAGAATATTTATATATAACATTTTTATGCTATAAGCACGCAATACAAAACTTTTTTTTATATAAACATTGTTAAGTGACCTGGATTATTTGCGAGTATAAATATTTTAGCTCACCTGTGACTTTATGTTTCAAGAACAGTCATCCTAGTTATGTAAATATATAATATATTTCATGTATTTGTACATTGGAAAGTGGGGGACGGTCGTAAGAATAGGTTCCCGCTCCAGCTAAAATTATATATATTTTTTATTTTCACATAATATCTAAAAATTTTATAAAAAAAAAGTACATGAGCAATGTTTACATTTACTAACTGTGGAGTTTGAGATTGTCTGTCATTAAAATGTTATGATTCCCTTTCAATAGGTTGTTATTGGCCATCGATGCCGATCCGTCCGCACTGTAGCGCATTGCGGTTGAAACTTTTGCTAAGTTTTTACCGCTCTACGTCTCTCTGCGTCTATCAGTTTTCAATGCACCGTCCGTCGACCCCCCCGTCTATTATTAATCTCGTCTCGCAGTAGGTACTGTTGAATCCAGTTTCAAGGCATCTTGTCTAGCAGTGGTCTCCGAGAAAAAAGCCATCGTAGCAAAGCTAGCCCGTATACAAGTGGTCTCGTTTTGTTAAGAGTTCAATTATAGTCTTGCATATCCATGCTTCCATATTAAGATTATGACTAAAATTTACTCCTTTTAGCGTCTTAATTGCTGAAAATATAGATAAAAATTAATCAAGGACGTGAGAGAAGTAACTCATATTAATTTTATTGCCTTATTTAAAACGTTCTAGACATTATCCAGTTTATATCGAAAATTCTCCTTTGGTTGTGAATCAAGTTCAAAGCAAAATGTGTGACCAAATTAATGTTTCTACTATAATTTAGGAATATAGTTTACTAGGGAATTCTAAGCAAATACTTTTATTGAAATGCTGTGCAACTTATTTATATAAATAAACGAAGTTGTGGGCGAGTGCGTCACTAGTTGGTATTTAATAATATAATTAGAGCGTTCAAAATATCATATCATATGTGATTTAAAAAGCCAGAGCCTAATTTAGCAATTACATATATTTTACAAAGACCGTCACTTATTCATAAGAGTTGCATTACAAATGCGCAATCTTGACTATGGTCAAGAGCATACATTCCTTAAGCCACAATTTACATACATAAAACTGCTTTATATATCAATAGATGATTTCAAGCAGAGCAAAGCAAAAAATATTATATCTAATTATATTTGAGTATACACCTCGGTTGATCATGTTGACTTCAGGTAGGTTACCCAATCTGTGCAATAGAGGTTTTGTTTTTTCATTTGTGGCGCAGGTGCACAAAGTGTGACAGTGAACGCAATTATGGGTTCGATTTCCACTAAACAAAACACACAAAAAATTTAATTATTATATTTATATTTCCATTTCTTCTCTCTGATGTTGAGGTCAAAGTTGAGTTCCGCCAATCAGCACGCAGAGTCTCCAGTCTCTTAGTCTCCAGAATTCGGCGGAAAGTGGGGAACAGTGGGGAACGGCGGAAAGTGGGGAACATCTTAACACTAGGTTCCCTCTGCCTACTCAGTGAGCGGGATACAGCGATGCAGAAGCTGATTTATTTTTAAATGATTTTAAATTAAACTATTTTCACCGAATTAATCGCGTATATTTAAGATTATGCAATTTTGGACACCAGACGTTTCCTTTCCTTGAAATAAAAAAGCTGCAAATTGTTCTTAATACTAGTTGTCTCATTAAAATATCGAAGTTCTTGACAAAAGGAAATAATGTTCTCTGCTCTACTTATCGCCCCTTATACAAACAGGCCTGTATGTGATAGTTACAACGTGAAAGCATTTTTGTGTTCTCTTATCATTTGAATACCTACCTATATTTCTGGTTAAGTTATATTCTTATTTAATTATAATACACTTTTTGTATTTAAAACATATTGTAATAATGTAGTACTTGTGTTACAGCTAAAAAACAGAAGGAGTCGTTCTCTCAGCCGTAGGGAAGCCAAAAACTCTGATCTAATCGCCATTGCTATTAGCCAATGTATTTGCATATGTTGATCTATCACAGTCTCAAATTGCTCAATATAAAGTTTTGGAATTCGAGACATGGTTATAATTCGAAAAAAAAAATCTATTTATGTTTATAACAGTATATTCATTTTTTTACTGTCATTTTACATACAGTTATTTCTTTAGTTATAGCAGGTCGATTAGAAAAAGTCAATATTTACTTGATCTCTTGGCACCGACGCCCGAATTATTAGGTTGAGTGAGAAACGATTTACATTTCAGTTTATGTTATTTGACGTAAACTTGCGTCATACTAGGGTTCCGAGTTAAAATAATGTGCGTCGGTTGATTATACAGTTTATATGTGATAAGAGAAAACATAAAACATTCCTTAATAATATTTGAAGCGATTATATAAAGGGTGTGCTTTCTTTTAAATTATACATGGTTAATGTGAGTTGTAAATAACATGCATAATGTAATTGCGCATTTGTAATGCAACTCTTATGAATAAATGACGGTCTTTGTAAAATATATGTAATTGCTAAATTATGCTCTGGCTTTTTTAAATGTGAATATTATGAAAAATATGAGAAACTCAAATTCATAAAAATACCTCGAGAATGAGATAGTAGCTAAATCATTCGATTTTAATAATAAAACATATCTAGTTTAGACTTAAAACGAGAAAATAAAAAATCAACATTCCCAACACTCTTAAAATCCTATGTCCATTCTATCCACAGTTCGAATCAGCTCACGGAACTGCCTCGGGAAGTATGTCTAATGCCCTTACAAGTCCTCCTACTACCGGACAATCTCCTCACCACTCTACCGAAGGAAATTGGAAAGATGACCTCCTTAGCGGAATTGGATGGTTCGAATAACAGGCTCACACAAGTACCTATGACGTTGGGGGACTGTTCCGGCTTACGATGTTTGGATCTCAGTAACAATCAGCTGGGTTTATTACCTTTACGTAAGTTATTTTTCTGTTCGTTTTTTTACTTTACTTGTACCTGTTATCTTTTAACAATTTATCTTAATACATAATATAAGATTATTTCGAAAAGTTAAGTCTTAAATATTATGATGTTTAAAATGTTTATGTTATTCCTGTATTGCTCAAATGCGGCGTTGAGTTCCGCCACTCAGCACGCAATGCCTCAAGAATTCGGCGGAACGTGTGGAACGAAGTGTCTTAACACAAGATTCCCTCTGTCTACCCTGCTGTGTGCGGGATACAACGTGAAGCTGATTTGATTTGATTTGATTTTTGGTCAAATAAGCTTTTCTTATGATTTGATGTAAATAATATAGTAAATTATTATGGTGTTTTGCTATTTCCTTGTTTTGATCTTGCGTTAATTCAGTGAGTGTTTATATATAATAAGTCTTTCCTTCATTAATTTCGTATCTTCCATCTCTACTTAGTACTTCCCATATATAGCACTTCGTTTACTTGATCTAATATCTTACCATTTATGCTGATCTTGCAGCACTTTAAATTTCTGCACTTCTTTCAAGTACCAGAACCATTGTTAAGAGAAAGGTTCTGGTATTTGAATATATATACACACACACACACATATACATATATACATATATAGAAATAACATGAAAATGTTGATGTAAAATTAAATATTTTGACTCCATTTCCAGAAATCACATACCTACGGCTCGAGCATTTAGATGTTAGCTGTAATTGCATCTCCTCACTGCCGTTGGAGCTTCGTAACATGACCACCATCATAACTTTAAACTTGGACAATAACCCTCTAGTCTCACCACCTACTACAGTAAGTATTCTTTGAAGTATCTTGATGACACTTTTATTTGTTTGGAATATTCACAGGAATATTGAACTTGTGACCTTTAAGATAGTGCCAAGTATAAATTTTGCGCCATGATATTTATAATGTATTTGGATATTATATTTTTTTTAGTGATTTGACTTCCGCAAAATAGCAATTATTAACTCGTGATATGTATAATATTGTATGTTTTAATATGTATAATAATATTTTAAGATAATGTCAAAAGTAAATGGCAATTGAACTTGTATTTTAAATATTTTTCGTGCGTAAATACTCGGAATGCCTTAAACATATTATGTACTAGCGACCCGCTCGCGGTTCCGCCCGCTTTAACTACGCAAGCCGCAATTTCGTAGTTCCAATAAGGATGTTCCAATTGTTAAAAAACTCCTACTATTCTCCTACCCAAAAATACTTAAATAAAAGATGTAACCAACTATGTCGCGTTGAAGTACATTATAATTATTGGATAACTCCAAAATACGTGCAATCGCTTCTAAATTAACT
>DVQM01002013.1:0-10805 GCA_018231645.1 Heliconius ricini | reverse complement strand
TCAATCAATTCTGCTTATTAAATCAATTATCATGTAATTTAAGCGGGCGAAGCCGCTGGCGAGCTGCTAGTTATTAAATAAACAAAACTAATATATATCTCTTGTAATAATAATAATAATAATAAATTAAATATAACTGCATCTTTCAGTAAAGACATATGAATAACTTTTGGATTAGATAATTTACGCACATTCTTTTTTGATAAATATAGCTATATAGCTTGTTCTTCTTTAACTCAATCCGATTATAGTCATCGTCACAATCAAAACCAAATACCCATAATATGCAAAAAACAATAACATAATATAGTGAAGTACTTGGCTTAAGGTGAACTACTTGGCTTTGGCCCGCGGTTTTCACTTAAAATACCAAAATTTAAACAAAGTTTTGAGACTTAGAATAGAATTCATATAATAAAAATAATAATAAAAGATCACTCATCGCTTATGGTACTATGTACGGGGAAAGTGACATTACATTTCGAAATATTTAATCTTACCATTAAAATACGAAATTTGCGTCTACAAAATAATTTCTGAACTACTGTAGGTATTAGGTAGGGAGTGTCATAATGTGACCAGCTGTGCCAAGGACGGAGGGTCAACGTAAACTATGGATGTTCTCCAAGAGCAGTTAACAAATTACCTTGCGCTTGCAGCCGTGTCCGCACGAGTGCCAGTGGGTAAGAGCAGACTTGTCCCAAGGTGCACGAGGCGCTGCCACACGCCAGCAACAACAGCATACCCGGCTGCTCGTTATGAGCCTGATATTTATTTATATACTTCTTTTTGAGGGTCTCGTATACTGCGAGATCGATGCCAGCATAAGGCACTATCCCCAGGATATTCGGAATGTATCCTTTGTAGAAACATTTAAGACCTTCTCTCGCATATATCTTCTTAGCGGCGTCCACGATACCACTATATTGGCCAGTTTTCCTTAAAGCTAACCTTGTCTTTAGCACCTCTAGTGGGTAAATCACAGTTTGACTAATCGCACCCGCAGTGGCCCCGGCGAGGAATCTCTCGTATATTTCTAGTGGATTGTTGTTTTTCTCGCCTTTTATCAGTCGTTTTACTTGTTCGTACGCGGCAAATTTTATAGCCGATTCAGGAGCAATTTTAATTACGTTTATTCCATTACCCCGCCAAAGCCCACTAATACCACCTTCGTTTATCATTTTTGCTAAGCATTTTATCATATTTTCTCTAGTTGGATTAACCTGGGGAAAAGTAATGAATTATAATTATTTATAAATTATTAAAAATTGGCGGGAGTTATAAAGTTTTACGAGTATAAGGTACAAATATTATAAGCAGTAGATGCAGGCGTTTCAGAAGCAACGGAAATACCAACCTGTAAGAATACTTTAAGCCTATCAAGAGGTGCTGTGCATGTGCGGCTGACGGCTCCAGCAATACCGCCGGCTAACAAATGACGCCACCACTTTCCCGTTTGCAGTTCAGTTGGAGTGAAGTCATCTGGCACGTTCATATCCTCCCCAATGTCCAGATACTGTAATTGTATGTAATAAGGTCAATTATTACTTCGAATTATATATATAATAATTTTATAACAAATATTATGTTAAAATTAATCAATGATTACAATTTTTTTTCAATATGTATTAAGTGTTATTTTTTATTCCAAAGAAAAACAAAGCCGTGGAATACCATTAACTTTTATTTCTGAGACATTGTAAGAAAATGGCTTACAATATTTTTCATTGTAATAATTATTGTGAGAAATACAAGCGAATATATACATTGTAGTCACTAATAATTATTGTTTTACTGTACTATAATTAGTACAGTATTAACGAACAAAAGAAAGAAAATGTTAGGAAAATTGAGGGTTTTATGAGTTTGACGGGTCTGTATAATGTGTGTAGATCTGTCTGTGGCATCATGGCGCCGAAATGGATGAACCGAAATTGATTCAGTTTGTTTTTATAACAAAAGTGGCTTAATCGAGTGTGTTTATTAGGCATGATTAAAAACATATATTGGGCAGTTTAAAGATTATCAACTCTTTTGTTGTTGTTCGTTTTCATTTTAGATTTTTTTTGCCGTGGTATTTTATTTTCAATGATTTATTATTTAATAATTATATGTAAATAATATATATATCTACTATTATATAAAATAATTAGTAACGTTATTACACTGTCCCGCAGCTGACAACGTCGTCGGCATTGCAACCGCCAGTGTCGTGTTTCTTAATAACTCTACTTATCCAAAATCTTGTACGATACTTTCTTACTTGTTCAGTCTGCTTAAATATTCAAATGATTAATTATGATGGTTACCTTTAGATATTTTCATTAATTTACCTATTGTTAATTAATTATAACCGACTTTTTTAGGAAGGGCGGAGAAAATATTTACATAGAAAATTATATATTTTTTTAATTGACTCCCTAGATTTCTGTGTTGGTTTTGAACAGATTTTACTTATTTTTTTCTTTAAACAAGCGTACTTTCCAGGTGATTTCTAGTTTCCACTAAGTCAAGATCTGATAATAGAACCCTGTGGAAATCGAGGGAAACTTCGAATTTTATGGACACGTAATATATGTTTCATAACGTAATATCTAATAATTATCATATATTTTCTTCTTGTAGTCATCATCTGATGGAAATCATTTTTATTCATAATTTAAAATTATAGGGACCTAGCTTACAGAAGGCTAGTTGTATATATGTTCTAAAACGTTTTTCGGGTAAGCTGATGATTGTAGTTACAATTCCTTGAGGCCCAAAGGTTATGTTGTATTTATGCTTATATTAACTTGTATATTATGTAAAGATTAATAAATTACATAGATGTGAACGCATATATCATTAACTTTAATTTTTAATCTATTTAAAAAAAAATGTATGTACGTTTTTTGCAAAAATCTATAAAATTTAAAAATGTACATAATAAAACGATGTTTAATGATTTATCTCAAGTCATATAAAGGAATTTTTGTTTCTTATTAAATTGAAAATAATTCCAAGAGCCCTCATAATTTTCATAATAAGCAAGGAAAATAACATAATATCAGATAACTACTTAACATACCAAGCAAGAGCAACTACCAACAAACAAGCACCAACTTCAAAAATAACGATTTTTGCATAGTAAACAGTTATAATATTTAAATATCAATAATTTTATTTATTATATTTCAATTTCGTTTACTGTGAAGTAATTAAAATATTCTTTTCTACATTTTTTTTAAGATGAACATATGAATAAACATATTTACCGCAGTACTTAAAAATATACTGGTATTAGAATTCATCGTCATGGTTATAAAAGATATTAAATATTCCCAATACATAATTTTGCTTTTGTAAATAACAATTTTAACAAAAAAATTTCGTAATATGGGAATTATTAGTTTCATTATTTTAAATGTTTCTATGAAATGTGTACATGTTATTTAAGAGTTGAAATGACAGCTGGATATTGGAATGACAGTGTTATGTTGACTGTGAAAAAGTTAGTATATAACAAATATACAAATTGAATATTTATTTGTGTGTATTATATATTAAACAAAAAAGAAATTTTGTCGGTATTATCTCCACTTATATTATGATATAAAAAATATATGAGCTAAGAGAAGCGAGTTACTATAAAATAGAAAAAGCATGACTAAGCTTTGAAAATATTAATGGAAATAATGATGAAGATACCTATAGGTTATCTCGTATATTACGAATCACATATGTACATATCGTACACGTTTTCAATGAGTTTCTATCACATCGTCAATGTCATTTCGTGGTCATTTTTCATTTCTTTATTATTTCTTTTGATGTTCTTATATAATATGTAAAGGTTAACTTTTGGAAGAGATATAAATGTTTTATTTACATCGAATTAAGTTTACTAATATTATGCAAGTAGTCACACATACTTCTGGGCATTTCATACGAAAGTAAGTATAGTAGATGTATAAAAAAGGTAGGAGTACCAAATTGTAGAAGTAGTATAGTCAAACCATTACTTTTATTATTTAGCTGCCAACTAAGACGAAACTTTATAGTTTAATGCCTAATGTCGTTTTAACTCTTGGAGGTCGGAGACGCTAGTGTGAAAATAAGATTTTACTTTTTACAATGAGAATAGTTATTATACACTTTAATAAAATTTCGATGTCTATACGAAAAAAAATATTTAAAAAAGCAAAAAAAAAACATTACTCTTCTTCGCGTCACGCAGTCAGAATGCTTAGCTAATCCATAGAGGCAGGAGGCAAAATATTTTTCACCTATGTCTTAAATAGTGTGAGTTACGAATTGCATGTTGTTAAGTATGCGCGAAACGTTAGTGAAAAAAAGTGAGAGATATCACGTCATTACAAAAAAATGAGAAAAATATACATATAATTAAATTAAGTGTGTAATTGACGTATTACGTCATTTTATTCGTTATATCTATGTAATTATTTTCATTATATTAAATTAGTAATTATTTATATTTATCTATTTTTTTAGTCTCACGTTGTAAGCACGGGAACCTGGGAACCGTGTGGGGGAACTCAACACCGCGCTTTAGGTTTTTTTTTATTAATCAAATTTTTTTTACTCACCTACGGATGGTTTATGACTTTGACAGTTACATTGCTTTGTTCTCTTATAAGTTCTAAATGAATAATCATAATTAAAAGTTTATTATTTACGAAAAGTAGTTTATAGAACGATGTCAAGGTAGCTAAAGTTAAAGTGAATACGATTTCGTTAGGCAGTAGATTGACTTTGAGGCTGTTAGAAAGTACAAGGTCAATGATATAAATTTTAATATTGTTATATTGCTATACAAATCATATAAAACATACCATTAGACAGTATAGTAAAATGTTTAATACATAATTTTACATTTCTATACTAAAGTAATATTAGCAACCAGGAAAATATGATAACGCGTTACCAATTTTGTATAGGGTAAACCAAGTAAACCAAGAAATAACGGCAATTGTTTTATAACAGTTGATAAACCTAATTAATAATTGTAATAATTTATTGATACAAAAACCTGTGATATACCGAGTTCTCACTATTTATGTGCAATGAAGGATAAAAGTAAATGTTTTTCCAGTACATCGAAACGACAAGATGAAATGAGAATAATATGCACTTTTTAGATTACTGTGGCCAGTCGTGGTGCAAGGGCACCAAGAATGACTTTACATTAGCGACTGGTTGAGGGTTCGATCCCCCCTCGAGGAAATAAAATGTTTATTTAAATTTATATTTCAATTACTTCGCTCTGGTGTAAAGACAAAGCGCGGCGTTGAATTACGCCACTCAACACACAATGTCTCCAGAATTTTACGGAAACTGGGGAATAGAGTGTGTTAATACTACGTTACCTCTGCCTACCCTGCTGTGTGCGAGATATAACGTGAAACTGATTATAGAATACATCATACTGTCAAACACTTGTGAATAGTTAATCACCATGAAGAATTGGATTCGATTAATTTTAAAATTAAAAAAAAGCTCATAGATTGTCATCATCAGAAAGCTCGGACAGAGAAATTTAACATTATTCCTCCTACGTTTCAATTTTCCATTATATGAAAAACATATATCATCACTAAACAATTAGTTGGTGGCGTTATGTTAGGTTGTACCAATGTCTTGGATTTTGAAATTCAAAATGACATGTTCTTATTATCAAAAATTGCTAGTTTACTTCTACTACAGTACCATTTAACTACTAAACTAGAAAGAAATACTGGGCGTACGTCTATACCTACACAGACGCACGCACAACAGTAGCCGCTGATGGTAGAAACATGAAATTTGGACAGATGTTCATTTTTACTAAGAAGGCATTTTGAAAAATTGAAGTTGAAATTCAGACTTTTAAAAATATCTCATTGAACACGTGTTTCATGATTTATTATTATTCGCTCTAAGAGTGCAAAAAACTGATTGAAACTTTGTATGGATAATATAGACTTGGTTTAGGAACGACCGAACCGAATGAGCAGACGACGTTGAAGGATTTGGAAATTTTCATAAATTCTCAATCTACTATTAATTTTTATGTGGTTATTTGCCGTTTATTATCAATTTATATTTTCTTTGGCTTTGGTGACTTATTCGAGTTGTAAATTATTTTTAATTTTCTTGGTATTTAGCAGGTTTTGTTTGTTTTGTTTTACTTATTTTATTTCGCTTTCTTATGTCTACTTATATTATTCTTTTCGGATTATTTTGATTATTTAGGCTTATATTATATTACTAATACTTATAAAACTGAAAACAATTTCATAAATATAGTTCAAGCGGTCGAAGCCGCGCGTGTCCGCTAGTAGGTATAGCATATAGTACATACTAACCGTATGTTATACATGTTTAGTATGTGCTATTTCCGACAGGAATTGATAGCAGTCATATTGAAAACAAGCTAGTATTTAATATACAATTGTTGTATTATAATTATCATTATATGTAATAAATTATACTAGTCGAGATATTCATATAAAATTAGATGCAATGACATTTTATACCAATGTAAGAAAATTTCAATAATTTGTTACAAAACACAGACCAATTAGATAAATATACCCAAATTACCTTCGCTATGCAAAAAAACCAGACAAACGCGAGTCGGGCCCGCTCATTTTACAATATTGGAGGTCTTGATCCTTTTCTTTAGAATTTTAATTCAAGCTTAACCAGAGCCCCTTCATCTGATTCCTCACTTGAACCCTTAGGAATTAACAACTTTAACTCCTAAGGGTTATTATTTTAACGGGCTTCATACCTAAAAGTTATTAATTTTAAAATTTAACTACAAATGTATAGTTTTCACATTTTTCCTAAGCTTGTACTACCTGTAGATGCTAGCTGCCAAATTTCATAATTTTAGATCGACCGGAAGTACGCTATTAATTTTGATACTCTTTATAGTATCAAAATATACGTTTTTTCCAATATTAACGGCCATACCTTCTTCTTAATTTTAGAAAATGAAGGGACCGTAAATAGAGTAAGTATATGGTTTCAATTTTAACTCGATATCTCCACGCGTTCCTGAGGTAAGTGCTCTTGACTGACAGACAGACAGACGAACGGACAACAAAATTATCTTGTAAGGGTTCCTTTTTTTGTTATAAGTATGGAAACCAAAAAAGAATAAATCAGAAGTTTAGAACATCTATTATGTTATGTTTTTTAGCTTCACGCTGTATGCCGCACGTACAAGACTATGTAGGGATCCTGGGAACCTACTGTTAAGACACTCCATTCCCATTCTGTTCCCCATTTTCCACCGAATTCTAGAGAGATTGTGTGTTGAGTGGCAGCACTCAAATAATAATTAAAAAATATCTATTGAAAAGATCTAAGAAATATATTACTTTAGCCGTAAATACATATTGTACAATATGTACTAGTACCTACGGCATAAACTATTTGATAGTTTAGATACGTCATCGGATCGTCCTTGGACGTAAAGGATTTAAATCGACGAACGAACACTAGACACTTTTAAAAAGGCGAAACGGAAGTGTTGGTTTTTACCTATCTTATCTTATCTTTTGTAAATGTATGTAGTTAATTTTATAAATGACATACGACATACAATTTCAGCGTAGGCAAACTGTGGCGTAATTTGATAGTTTTCTTTTAAATAATTCTAGCATTTTCTGAATTTAAAGTTTTTTTAAATGTATTTTTATTTTATATAGTACCTATTGAGTTTAATAAAAATAACTTGTTATATCATATTTTTATATATATAATATGCAGATTTTTTAACGACTTTTGTAAAAGGTTGTGTTTATTTGTGTTACCTCAAACTTTTGACTGGATAGACTGATTTTGATGATTCTTTTTTAATTTCTAAGCTAGTGCTTTCCGTGTGGTCTTGTTTGGTTCATTTCTGACAATGGTATCTATGAGAAAACAAATAAGTCTTAAATTTGCATTAAGTATATGCGGGAGAATTGAACGAATAACTAACTAAAAATATTTTCTTTTAGATTCTTTTTGTATTTGAAAGGGTGGTTAGTTTGACGATTGATGAGTTTACTTAATCCTTTTCAAGATAATACACACGTGTACAGTAAGGTTTATGATATTTTAGATTAAAAAAAATATGGTTGTATTATGTGTTTCTTTTTATATTGTATAATCAATAAGTAATTTTGATATGATATTTAACAATGAATATACTAGAAAGATGATTTTCCCGTTGTTAATAATACGACTGTATGCGAATGACGTAATCGGACATCGGTGTTGCGCGTGCGACGCCGCGCCGCGCCGCCGCGTCATCATCTTACACATCATATTTCAACGGGCGACGAAGGCAAAGTCTACAATGCGATTAGAGATTGCTATACTCTACATACTATATTATTTTTATGTTACTGTAAAAAATAAATATTCCTATAGTTGTGCATAAAATAAATAATGATAAATAAAATTTATCCAATACTCGAGTTGATAGTACATACCAACAACTTAAAAAACGTACAAACGCACTTCCAAGCAAAAAAGACGAAACGCATCTGCTTACTAAAAATAAACCGTCCTATGTTAGTAGGTACAAAAGAACAGTAGCTATCTATTCAACGACAGCTGTTACACTTTAAACATAGCTTTTTATTGTTAAAGTAACCTTTCCTAACTTTTAAATGTTGAATATGTGATTGTAATATGTTAAAATTATTAGCGCAACAAAGTAAGTTATCCATTTGTATAAAAAACATTTTAAATCAATTAATTTACTTAGGAAATAATTGACACCATTTTTATAAAAATCAATACATTGGCATATTATAGACAGGTCATTTATATTATTTTTTACATTCGCAATGTTTAATCTCTCAAAGATTATTATAAAACAAATGTAAAAATAAAGTACATTTATATATAATATGACTTATTAAAATTTTCCAGACGAAACTAGACTAGACAAGATAACAAGACAAAATTAAAAATATAATAAGTACTGAATACCCAGCGCAAAGCAAGTTATAAAAAAAAATGTAAATGAATATTTAATACTTCTTTCTGTTTAAATTAAAAGTAGGTGCATTTGAAAGACAGAGAAAGTATTCGTGACGAAAGAAGATGAAAGTTGATCAAGAATTATAAATTCGCAGAGCCTTAAAATTACCTAAGCCATTTCTTTGTATGGATCTCTCACAAATTCCAATACATTTTCGGCTAAATAGAAAAAAAAAAACATTTGCTCGCACAGTGACATTTAAGCTTACGTATTCAGCATCAAAATGAGTATATATCGGAGTTATGGACTAAAAATATGCATATGTTGCCTTAGCAACAGCGTCGTCACTAGAAACTTAAAATACCTGTAGTCGTACTAACCTAAGTTTACCATATTTTTGTTGCTAGTTAATATTTTATAAAATTTATTAGTAAAAATCTTATCAATTAAATTATCTCCTAGTATATGAGTATACTTTTACAAAGACAAATTATATAATAATATGGCAACATATTGATTAATTTAAAACAAAAATTTCACTTCAACAACTATAATAAATACCTTCAGTATCCATTCAAGAATATCACCATGTTCGTTCATTACAAAAATTGACTTTTGACACAGCTGAGGAGCAACGAAGTCTAAAATAAATCTAGCTTTAGTGGCCAACAGACTACTGAGACTACTGGCTCTGCTAACCCGGAATTAAATAGCATTTACCTTTGCCAAACATCGGCGAAACACGATGAGAAAATCCTCAAACACATCGCCGGTCGCTCCTGTGACGTCTTCCAATTCCAGAGACATTTTATCTTTATTAAAACTAATTTAATAAGATAAAAAAATAAATAAACAACTATAAATAAATCACAGATAGATTTCTTCTTTGGAACTATATTATCAGATCAGTAGAAAATAAATAAACGAGTGTGCAAACCCGAGCGCAACAGCTAGGACGCGTGGAGTTACGCTAAGAGTCATTCCCACACTAACTAACCTATCAGTTAGCACTAGCTCGCGAGTCGTGACAAATAATTCCGATAATAGCTGGCGTGTACGGCCCGAGCGAAAACCGCTTCGGGACGGCTGTAAGTGGCGATCGGCGGACGACCGCGCCTCTACTAAAAATCACCTCGGATGGACAATTTTGACCGATTTATCTTTTGAACTGTGACTTTTGATAATGAAATGTTCGAAACGACGTAAATTTTCAAGCCCAAAGAAGGCTCGCCATTTAAATTGAGATAAATAAGCGTTGGTAGCAATAAATTTAGAGCTCATAACGGTTCAAATATTATTTTTAAATCGTTGGACTAAATATAAACGATGTCAACATACAAGTAAAATATAATTATCTAAAACAAGCATTAATCCTACTATGTACTTTTTTCACAACTATACTGACGGTATCATGTAACAGACCGAAAACGAAGTTCTAAAACTTTGTGCCATATTTTTTTGTACAACCATAAATTAACTGATTAGTTATTTTTACAAAACTACTTTTAAAAACAGGGCTTGACAAATATAAAAACACAACTTGTTTAAGTTGTGTTTTTATATTGGTCAAGCCCTGTTTTGAAATTTTTTTCTACTTTTATTACAATTCGGTGATACTGTATCTAAATAATCAATTCCAATGTTTGTAAAATAATAAGACATTATATAAATTTTTGCTATTATATGTTTGATTGCTGAAGTAGTTGGATCATAAAAATTAATAACATATATAATTTAATCAGTGTGTGTGTGTGTGTGTGTGTGTGTGTGTGTGTGTGTGTGTGTGCGCGTGTGTGTGTGTGTGTGTGTGTGTGTGTGTGTGTGTGTGTGTGTGTGTGTG